>JBBPRF010000283.1:0-32701 GCA_038092875.1 Lanmaoa pseudosensibilis
AATGGAATGGTGAATGGATGACTGGCAGTATGGATGACGGCTGGTATCCATCCGGTCTTCAGAATTAATTCGCTATGAGATGAGCACACGTACATCACCCTGAATATCGTGACGGACAATAAGCTCAACATTCCGTGATGGTTCAAATTTCTCGAGTCCGTGTGCGTCCTTGTGTTCAATCCAGTCCGTCGAAGCGCGTAGTACGAAACTGTCATTGGCTGCTTCCCAGTCACCATCGTCCACCACGTCCTCGTTGTCAGCCAACAAGAGACTGGCCACCAGAGTGTGATCCTCCACAGCATCCCCAATCACAAGTAACCGAATGTCTCCTAGGGTCTTTCCATACTGTGTTGGTCGCGGAAGCGCCTCCGGGAGAGTCAGAGACGGGATGATGAGCCCCTGTGTGGATTCCCGGGCATGGTCGGATTGAGGATGGGAATGCGGGGGACTAGCAGCCGCAGAGGAGAAAAAGAAAGAAGATCCGACGGATGGAAGCGAGGATATCGACTCTGATGGGCTGTCGGGAGGCGAAGGAAGGGCGCTCGACCGAGGTGACGAAGGCTGAGAAGCGCTGGCCACAGAGCTAATAGAACTAGCGTGCTGCTCTTGTCGTGGGTGAAGCGTTCGTGTCGTAGAAGTGCTGGTTGATACAGGGCTTGCAGATTCCATGATGAAGGAGAAGGGAGAGGAGGAAGAATGCTGGCCTGTCCAGTCAACGCCATTGTAGCCACTTTGCCCAGCCACACGTGTTTGGCCTTCTAATTCCAGAAGAGATCTCCTAAGTGCCAAACCATATCACAGCTTGATCAAGCATAACGCGCCCGTATCCATTTACTATACTGCTCTAATCAACATATCGTTTGACGATAGCGACAGCTGCATGGAATCGATCAAGCACATTTCAATAGCTGCGCCATGGTGAAATAACGGCATAATAATAAACACCCCCACAGGGCCGTTAAACACGATGTAACATTCAACCCCACGACTCGAAATTCACATGCGACCTGAACCAGTTTACGCACGGATGACAAGGAACTGTTCAGGAATATCCGGGTTCTCCTGCGGAGCTAGTGTCGGTACAACGTACTTCTTGCCGTTCTCATCATGGACAATTCTGTTGACCTTAGCGAGTCGCTGAGTAAGGAAACCGCCCAAAGTAGCGCAGTGCCGCCACTCTCACCTGCCACACCCGTGTATTACACCCAATGTGAACAAGTGTAGGGGAGCAGATGGATACGATCGAGACCGCCCTTTGCATCAGCATGGGTGGAGACAACACTGAAGATTCACTTGTTGCCAATGGGAAGTTGATGTGGAGTGTGCGAAGGTTCTTTGCCAATGCAAACAGGCGGGTCGCATCGTCCTGCAAAAATTCAATTACTTCGCGTGCAGGAGCGCGATTGCGACCAGCTAGGGGCTTACTAGTTCGCGCTGATCCACTACTATAAATAATTGTTCGAGCAGTGGACATTGTGAACAAATCACTTCCAATGCAGCGAGACTGATCTGCATGCGATGAACAGAGAACATCCTCAGTCGCTGACCGTGTTGCGCCACTATACTTTTCCAGAATTCATCTGATATGGGGGTCCATATCAACGTGGTCGTGGAATATATCGAAAATACCTCCAGGGGCGCAGAAGATAAGAGGTCCCCAACGTCACGGGTCCACTCGGCCAGAGGTATGTGAATGTGGACGGTCAGAGTGATCGCTCTTAACCGTCTGAATGCGTTGTCGCGGAGACATGTGGTTTTAAATGCAGACATATCCTACAGGATGCACGACTAAGGCCAGCGGGTCAAATACATGCACAAAACACGTACGAATGCCTGTGAGAGACCTTCAACACTTATCCCGATGAGCCCGCTCTTGTTGGCAGAGGCAATCGCCCCGATACCTAGATGGGTCACTCTGGGACACCCGATGATGTACAGGTACTCCAGGCCACCAAGGTTCGACGCAAGATGTACCAGGAACGCATCGGTCACCAGGGTTGATGCCTGCCGACAGGCTATAACTCACTTTTTAGTTCGGATTAGTAAATACCACCTCACCTTACAAATGATCGTGAGGCTGCGAAGCGTTTCGCTCATAATTGAGATCCAAGCAGGAAAAATGTCTAGAACATGAGCGCTGGGCATAATCAACGAGATCTTGCTCAAACGAGAGAATTGAGTAAGTAAAATTGGATCATATCCACTGTCGTTCCCATTGATTTCCAGCTCATGTAACTGTGGACAGCCACTGAGAGACTCGAGCACGACAGAATGGAGGGATCCGTCTCTGGTCCATGTGCAAGACCTAAGGTTGACGCAGTTTCTGACCCCTCGAGCGCACAGCTGTAGCAACTCAGAGTGGCGGTCGGCGGATAGAGCCTTGGGAAAGTCTCTAATCTCTGCCAAGGTGCTGTGAGGGGTTGGAGTCGCAAGACAGATTTACGGCGACTCGCCTAATTTCTCTACATAACGGGCGAGATGAGAACATCTAGACAAGGTCCGGAAGAGCAAAATGACCTGTGCGGAGAGCGTTATCGAGCAACTTGTGCAAAGTAATCTCAATCCGAGACCAACCTTGGTCTTTGCATCTTTATACCAAGCAAAGATGAATACGCGACGATACAACAAAGGGGTCGCAAATCCGTTGAATGTTTTATTCACAAGACATAGTGTGAACACGTGCTGAGGCTTGAGAACAAAGTCAAAAATTACTGGCAGTAGCTCGAGTGGAAGCTCGAGGAAATGGGCCATCCTCTGACGAGTAGCGACCCGGGTGATTTGGACGGACAAAAGTGGAAAGCTGACTAATCAATGTCAGAAACCACAGTGCATTGCATGCATCCCCAGTCTACCTTTCTTCGTACCACCACCATTTCGGCATAATGGATATGGACGACGACTACGCAATGCAGGACCAGGAGTCTGATCCTGTGCAACCCGAGAATGAGGAAGAGGAGGTAGAGGAGGTAGAGCAAACCCGGCCGGAGCGCAAAAACGGAAAGTCTCGAGGGTCTATTTACGATGCACTGGATGACGATGAAGAGGAGGAGGAAGAAGAAGAGGAGGAGGAGGATCATCGCGGGAAGAAACGCGCAAAGGTTTGGGTTCTTCGTGACATAATTTTCGGGCTTGTTCAGACGACATCTATGTAGCATCGTCACAAGCGTAATGCAGTCAATCGCTTCCTCGATGTAGAGGCCGAGGTCGACACAGACGAAGAGGAGGAAGAGGAGGAGGAAGAAGCTGGCGGTGGTTTGTCTCGATACCGGATCACTATTGCCACAATCCTAACCACCTTCGTGTAGATGAGTTCATTGCGGACGCTGGGCCTGAGGGGGACGACGAAGATATGAATCGAAGAGCAGCTGTTAACGCTCGACTTGATCGTCGAGAGAGAGAACTGAACGATCAAGACCTGGCCAAAATTGCCCAAAATCTACACGAGCGCTATGGGCGTGCTGCCGTACGGTATACGGGAGACATGAATGAGGTTCCACAACGCTTGCTCATGCCTTCAGTACATGATGCAAGCTTATGGCAAGTTAGAGTCAAGGTAGTGCACCAGTACAAATGCAGGCTTTGTAATCTCACTCACACCTCCTTTTCAGCCCGGACGAGAGCGAGACATCGTGTTCAGTCTCATGCGCAAGGCGATCGATCTCGAATATACGGCTCAACCACTTTCGATATTATCGGCTTTCGAACGAGATTCATTGCCGGGGATGATATACGTGGAGGGCCGTAGCGCTCAACAGGTCAACCAGGCATGCAAAGGTCTCGTCGGCGTCTACACTAATCGTGGTATCACTTTGGTACCCATCGAGGAAATGGCTAGCCTTTTGCAAATCAAGAAGCAAGACTTGACTGTTACTCCCGGAACATGGGTTCGTATAAAGCGCGGAAAGTACCAGGGTGACCTTGCACAGGTCATGGACATAACCGAGAACGGCGAGGATGTTGGCCTCAAATTCATTCCTCGTATTGATCTTAACCCGAGGGACGACGCGAGCGTAGATGGACGGAAGCGGAAGAAGGCTGCCACTGGTGTTTCCACGATGCGGCCTCCCCAACGATTCTTCAATTACGAGGAAGTAGTCAAGGTATATGGTCGCAAACAGGTCTCCAAACGGAACCAAGTCTACGTCTTCCAAAACGACACTTACAAGGACGGTTTTATCGAAAAGGACTTCAAATTCTCGGCGCTACAACTGGACGACGTTAATCCTACTTTGGATGAGATCACGCGCTTTACCCGAGGACAAGACGGTGCAGAGAACGAGCATCCGGTTGACCTCTCTATTATAGCAGAAGCTTCACGGAAGGCAGCGATATCTGTCCTCCAACCTGGAGACCACGTCGAAGTCTTTGAGGGAGAACAAGCCGGTGTACATGGTGTCGTCGATTCGATCAACCAGGACGTTGTCACCATTACTGCAGTCGGTGTGGATATTGACGGGCAAAAAGTCGACGTTGCAGCTCGCAGCGTCCGCAAGCGGTTCAAACCGGGTGACCATGTCAAAGTGATGGCTGGTCAGAACGCAGACGAAACTGGTCTTGTCGTGTCTGTTTCTGACAACGTAGTCACGTTCCTTTCCGATATGTCAATGCAGGAGGTAGGTCTCCTTGTTTGTAGTGTTACTCTGTGTTCACAACGCTTCCATCCAGGTTTCTGTGTTCTCGAAGGATCTTCGAGAGGCTGCTGAGGTGGGTTCCGGTACCAACATCGTGGGCAATTACGAGTTGCATGATCTGGTCCAACTTGAGTAAGTGCACACTTTACTGACGACTTTCTGATGCTCATGGATTTTTAGTCTGCAAACTGTGGGGGTCATCTACAAGACTGAGCGCGACTCCTTCCGAGTGCTTGACCAAAACGGTCAAATGCGGCTTGTCCAACCTCATCAGATATCCATGCGTAGGGATTCCAATCGTGCAATAGCAACCGACTCTGAGGGTCACGAGCTTCGAGTCAATGACAATGTTCGAGAGGTAGATGGAGAGGTGCGTTCACACTAAATATTCGCTGACCCATTCTCAGAGATTCCACAGGGTCGTAAAGGCAGAGTGCTTCACATTCATCAGTCATTCTTTGCTTTCTTACACAACCGCGACGTTCCTGAGAACGGTGGTGTATTTGTTACTCGTGCCCGGTCCCTGGCTTCACTGGCACCAAAGGGAAATCTTGTCAAACCGGGTACAGACCTTGGTAAGATGAACCCACATGCGGCTGGTGGTGCAAGCACGGGAGGCATGGTTGGCTCTGCCATGGGCCGCGGTCCTCGAGATCGGGACATTGGTGCCCTCGTCGCTGTCGTCAAGGGTCCGCAGAAAGGTTACATTGGGATCATCAAAGATACCAACGGAAACCTTGCCCGTGTAGAGTTACACACCGGGAACAAGGTCATTACCATCGATAAGCAAAAACTCCACCGTAAACTGTAAGTAACGCGTACGAACCTTGACCTCGTGGTTCTCAACCCCGTCTTAGACCCGATGGAACACTCATCCCTCTTAACAAGCCTTTTCATTCGAATCCTGGACAAGGTGGTTTCAAGGCCCCAGGAGCACCACCACGAACACCCAATCCTTATGCGCAAGCGACCGGTGGCCGCACACCCTGGGGAGGTGGTCGTACACCAAATCCGTATATGAATGGTGACGGAAGATCCCCCGCGTGGAATGCTTCTTCCAGAACGCCGAATCCATTTGGCGGTGACGGTGGCAAGACTCCCGCTTGGAACGCCTCATCGCGCACCCCCAACCCATACCAGGATGGCAAAACACCGGCTTGGAACGCCTCCTCACGGACGCCCAATCCGTATCAAGACGGTGGTAAAACCCCCGCTTGGAATGCGACTCCCAATTCATACGCGAACAATGAGTCCCCGAGCTGGGGTAACGATGGTGGCAGAACGCCGCGTTCGGGTTGGGGTACAGGATGGGGAAGTGGTTCTTCGGATAACAACAACAACACATGGGGCGGGGGCGGCACGTCACCTGCGCGGCCAGCCGACGCAAGTTACTCCTCATGGGTAAGTACCACCAAGTCACAGGCGATTACTATAACTTATTCGCTTGATGAAAGTCGGCGCCGACACCAGCAGCTGCGCCAACACCGTTTTCCGCTCCGACCCCAGCCGCATCGTATTCAAGTGCGCCAACGCCTCGCACCATGGGGTCGGTAGGCTTTATGCACTCGGCCCCGACACCGGGGGTCTTGGCCACGGACGAGGATGATTCGAGTGAGTGACTACCTGGTCAACCAAAGAAAAAAACATCTCACGTAGGCCTGTTTTCAGCGCCTAACTGGCTACTGGATCCAGCCTTCCAAGACAAGAAGGTAGTGATGGAAATCACTAGCACGTTGGGTGTCTGGCATGATGGCGAACTCAACGGCGCCAAAGGCTTCGTGACCAACGTCTTCCGAACCCCTGGGGACACACTCGTCACCATCGAACACATCGACCCAGGTCGAGCGGGCACCACAGTGGAGGTACCGATCATGTATCTCACTCCTGTTCAGCCAGAACAAGTAGGCGATCACGCCATTCCATTGGAAGGACCCTCCAGGGGCGTCGAGGTGATCCTGAGTCAGTCGTTGATCCCGGGTGTATGGCAGGTTTCGAGGTCGTTGGATTCAGATATGACCGTCACCTGCCTGGAGAACGCGATGGTGAAGCTTCATGTCAAGTGATGCAAAGAAATCGTCGTGTGATTGTGGTTTTTGATCCGACCTTGCATATGTTCCATGTACAACCCTTCGTGCAGATAGTTGTCGTAATTTATGTCTCATTCAGCTTTTCGTACCGTACTCGGGTCGACTTTAGAATATCGCGATCGCTTGATCGAAACATAATCGAACTTGGTTTTTTTGGAGCAAGGATGCTAGGTTGCAATGCGTGGGAAGACCCAGAAAGACCGGGGTTGAACGTACCGACCAACCACTGAGTGACAACCTAGGAGACCTTTTTGGCTTTGTATACCGCTTGGACCTGCGACTTAACGAGACTACATCAATGTCGTTTCTTGCAGGATCCCTCGCAGGCGCAGTCGCTACAGGAGGGGTAAGTCATTCTCTAACTGCTTTCGAGCGTAAGCATGCCATTCTCTCCTAGTGCTGACTGATGTCTCAACAGGTATACTATGGATTCTCGAACCTGATACAAACGAGGTAAGTATGAAAGTCGTCTTTCTCGTTCAAACCTAGCCCCCCGCACGATGATAACATGCTCACACCCTGGACCCTTTCTCTTTTCTGATTTTATTTTCACTTGCATTGTAGGACCGCTCAACACCGTAACGAGTGCGTAAGGTTTTTTTGTTTGGTTGTTTCCAGCCATGACGATTTTGTCGTGCGCCTATACATTGCATGTAACATGAAAGTTTCCGCTAACGGACTTGCTTTGCCCCGCACGCGAACAGTCTGCATTTCCTCTCTGAACGACTTGTAGACGCGTCTGCAACGACTCCGGGTCCACTCCCCGCGTCCGCGAGGATCGTGGAACGACCGTTCACGACGATGTTGCAATCACGGTGGAACGAGCACGTCGCCAACGTGTTTTCGACCGTCGGGGGATGGGAGCGACGTGCGTCGGATTGGGGGAAAAAGGTGTTGTACGGGGAGGTATCATCGTCATGATAAACCTAATCTACACGCACGTGAACGAGACACTTTATTGTTTGTCTGCGTAAGATGACCATGTGCATTCTCCTACAAGAGTAACTACCTCTGGTGGGGAGTTTAAACGTGATTTCTAGACGTGTTATACTAGCCAGTCAGAAGAGTTGATGAAAAATCTCAAGTGTCCCGTCCGTGTTCTCGCTTTATCGTACATCTGCAAGAGACGCCTCGCAACCTCAACGTCCATAGCTTTGATAATACTGAGGATTATAGCCTTGTGGGGGTGGTGGCATCTGCTGGTACTGTGTTGGTGGCCGTGGGGAAGTACTCGAGGAAGGGGGAGGAGATGAGTATTGCATGGGAGGCGGGGGTGCAGGGAACGCCGTGTTAGTCACATATCCCTGTGACGCATATTGACGGGAAGGTTGTGATTGTGGTGGTAGTAGCGGTGGTGGAAAAGAGGACTGCCTTTGGGGTACGGATGGAGGTGCAGGTGGGGCGGACGGTTGGGGCGAGCCAGCGTATTGTGGCGAGCCAAATAGTCCGAGACTGGCATATGGATCCGAAGGCGGGTTCGGCGCTGCGTACGAGCTGCGTGGCAACTGCGGCGGAGGCGGAGGAATATAAGAAGCAGGATGCTGAGGTTGAGCTGGAGGAACGGGGCTCGTGTATGATGTTCGTTGGGGAGGCTTCGCTGGCGGCGATGGACGGCTCGTCCCGCTCTGCAAATTCATGGAAGCAAACGACGCTTCGATGGAAGGCGGCGAACGGGGTGGTGGTGGAACGGGAGGCTTGGTGTCGGCCGGAGGAAGGGGTGGCTTCATAGCGGACAACCGCTGTTGAACCTCTGCCTGTCCCGCTAGCTTCTCGCGCTCAGAACGTCGCTCCGAAACGAAAGACTTCATATTACGAGAAAGCGTTGTACTCAATTCCGTGAGTTGATTGTAGAATTGCAGTCCTTTCCTGTGCGCAGAGACCTGTCTGTGAGCTGGGCGAATTAATCAAGCAGGCGATGAACCCACGTCAATCCATCCCGGACTTCCATGTAACCATCGCGTGCACGCGAGATCCGTCGGATGGTGTCTTTCTTCCGTTTCTCTCGTTCTTCCCACTTCTTCGCGCCAGGTCCACGTCCTGCAATGTCTCGTAGACTCTTCCACAAGTTCTGAATTTCTTGCAAGGCGATCTGTTGGTGGTGTACGGTGGCAGCCAATCGTTGCTGGTATGGTCTGAACTTTTCGAGCTCGGCAGCGAATAAAGTGGGTTCGACACCGCTATTACGACGGTTGAGGAGAAGAAGGTGTGAAACGTCGTCTGCTTGGATCTGAACATCGTGAGCAGTAAGAGAGGTAGATCAAAGGTCAGGATTACCTTGTCCTTGAGGTCCTTGAGGACTTCATTCCGTTCGTACGCAATCTTCTTTATCCTTCCGAGACGGTCTTCTATCTCGGCTGTATGTTGTCCAATCCGGGCCCGCTCTTGCTCGTCGTGATTTTCCGAGCTAATTTCCAGGTCAAGCAGGCTCTCTGCACCACCACGCTGTACGCTTGCACGAAAGAGCTCTTCTAGACCAGATGACAGCATCAGTGATATGTCACCTTTCACGGTGTCCCAAATCGCGGAAACCTGCTGGTCAGAGGTCGCAGCAGCCTCGAGAGCATTCAGATGAGACTTGAGATCTTGTCTCAGGGACTTGTTCAGCGATGCAGATGGCTCTTGTGTCCACAAATGATCATACTTGACCCTCATTGACTCGCACTCGCGGGATTCGACGTCCAAATCACGCGAGATGGACTCGAGCTCGGATTTCACAGTACCCTTGAGGCGGGTCAATTCGCGTACGAGTGCATCGACGCTTTCTTGATCTTCCATAACCCCGATGTCTTCTCTCCAACGCCGCACCTCTAGTGGGATCTCGTCTTCGGCACCGATTTCTCCCTCTGCCATAGCCTTGAACCGCCCGAGACCTTCCTGTACCCCCATGGCCTCCAGTGCACTGCGTACCTCGACCTCCGCGCTCTCTGCATTCTCCACCTCTTGTCGAACCAACTTTGCTTTCTCTTCGGAGTACACGCTCGCGCTCTCGTGTACGCTCAGAGGGATAAGCTTAATAAATATATCCTGTCCGATGATCTTTTGCACTTCGGGTGTACCGTAGACTTCTTGGATAGTGATAGGCGTAGCCACCGATGCCTTGTCAATGTTGGGGAGGGCATCGGGAGAAGGAAGGACGGCGTTGTAGATAAGATCGTTGTCACGTTGAGCTTCGTTCTTGCGGTCGGTGCAGACTTGGAGATGAGATTTGGTACGCTCGAGAATGGACGTCCCCGTGTCGGCTGGCAGGGTGGGTGAGACATGTGACCAAAGGGCGGAGAACGATTGGGCAGAACGCTGGCTTTCTTTGGCGAGGGACTCTGCGAGAGTAAACCGGACGAGGGAGTCGCCATGGTTTCCTGCTTTATTGTCGACTTGGGCACGGTAGAATTGTGCGAGCGAACCGAATAACTTGGACTTGATCTGAAGTGGGGTGAGATGGATAGCGGCACAGCTGAGGTGGATGATATACCTGTACGAGTGTGACCCAATTGCGATCAAAGATACCCTTTCCCATGAAATCTTTTACTTCCTCTGAAAGGGATGAATACATGTACGCGGCCTGAGATGCAATCTTTGCCACGAGTGCGTTTGCTTTCTTCTCGTCGATACATTTCTCGAGAAAGACCTCGGTGGCCTGGGCAAGGATGACGCCTACCAAGAACTTGATGACTTCGCGACTGAGGTCGGTCGAAGGCGCATGTAGAAAGTTCTCGTTGATATACGTGAGCATGCCGGCGCACGTGCGGAAGTAATGGAACGCGAGCTTTAAGCCTTCTGAATCAGACCTATTCTGGGAAGCTGCGATGGCGGAGTGGGTTGCAGCGATCTGGAAGAGGATGGACGCCTTCTCGTATGCGATGGATGTTTGCATGGTGACCTTGTTGGTGAAGGCATCGTACCAGGAGAAGTTGACGCGAATCTCGGAGAAGCGCAGCTCGAGGAGTTCGAGCTGGCCAAAGTACTTGTAGAGGAGATCGCGGCCTGTGATTGAATGAACGGTGTGCACGGGGAGCAAGGAGGAAGAGCAGACCGGTCATGTCACTTCCTGCGCCCTTGACCGCATCCTGTCTGCACCGTTGGAGTGTCTGACACTCGTTGGCGTATGTCTCTGGGTTCTCTCCGTATGACTTTGCGATCACATTACGGATGGGTGTCGTCCAGTCCACCTCGTCTGTGGTCTTCTTTGGGATGGAGATCATCGGGGACTGATGTGAGGACATGATGGACGTGCCAACTGCGCATATAGTCGGATCTGTTCATGCCCGAGTGTTGATTCATATTTGTTCCGCACTTGTCCAATGTCCCAACCAACGTCGAGCGAGAATATCGTCAGTCAAAAGGCAAGCTCGTTTTTCTCTTCCATCGTTCTGTACTCACCATCTCAACAGTATGACCGCTGTTGTATGTCTCTCTTCTTCCTCTCCCTCTCCTTCATTCACTCAGCTTCTCCTCCTCCAACAAAGTGGCCGATCTCCTCGTCAAAACGTATCCTCATTTCCATTTCCCTCGCTATCTCCTCGCTGACCCCTCATCAGTGGTGTAGGCTTTGGCGTCGGCGTGGTTGCCTCTGTCATTCTCTTCCGAAGTGCGTTCCGTCGTTCACCCGACACGACCCAATTCACATACATTCCCTAGGACGCACTTGGCCCATAGCACTCTCCTCCGGCTTCGGCATGGGCGCTGCCTACGCCGACTGCGACCGCTCATTCAATCCCGCACGCGTACCCGGCACCCAAATCATAACGCAACCGGAGCAAACCAAATAGACGTCCAACGATGCCACGACCTCCTGCAGGGACGTTGTCATTCGTGCGAGTACACACTATTTAGAGATGTCGTCCCTGTCCTCCCTTTTTTTCACAAAACATAGAGCATCTACCACTGGCCCGAACTCATGAGTCGCTGGTCGTCCCGGCTTTTCCCGCTCTTTTACTCGGCGTGTCCTCGTGCCGTCCGGAAGGCTCAGCACCGTGTCGCGGAGGTAGAGTCCTTTGTGGCTTTCCGTGCACAAGCCGTTCGTACAAGACGTCTGTCACAAGTCCGCAACATAGCTGTTAGACAATCCTACTTGCTGCTGTGAACCGTGCTGTCGCGAACGCACATGCAGTTGCACCAATAATAGGTACCGTGACCATAACTATGCGCAATCTTTGCGCTTGCGGGTGCAACTTTTGAGCCATAATAGATGGAATGGAGCTGTAGTGGTAATTAGCAAGACGTGCGTCGCGTCGTCTGCCCTAGTGTGATGCGTGGGAAGGCCGCCGTCCATGACGTGTACACTGTGACCCCTAGACTTCCGTGATCATGATATCAAAATCTACATGAAGGATCGACTACCCTAGCACCGGCGAAAAGATTACAGGAAAGAATTCGTTCACACCCCAATTTGTCCCATCAGTCGACCATTATCAACTACCCCAGCGTTTTCCCGTCATAAAATCCCCGAACAAGCCAAGCCGCAATGTGACCAGTGGTACTTTGTCCTAAAGGCTGATCACCCTCGTCCCGAAATCGGCGACAGGATATGGAAAGTTGGGTCCAGGACAGCACATGAACATCAACGACGTCGGAATCTGAAGACGATGTGCGAGAGCTGCCACCGTCTGTGGATTAAAGTCCCCTTCGACGAGCATCTGCACAACATTTCATCAGTTCACGTCCTTTTTTCCGACGAGAAATATTATCGCGCCAAATCAATAGTGATCTCCGGGAAAGCTTCATCCAGGACTGTCACACGAGGAAACGTGAACCTTGGCCTCAAGCATGCTCTAGACAATCATCATCCACGTACTCTTTGCATTGGCTACCATTTCCGACGGCACTATTCCCTCGTGAAAGTGGACCATCTTCAAGCATGATGTTGCTTCGTTATGTTGGACATAGAGGATCATGTTGAATAGCTGATTGATCTGATTCGAGACGTTTCCTCGTCAGCTCAAACCCCCATGTATCAGGTTTTGCTTTACCGCACCTCGTCAGTTCTCACCAACAGACAAACGTCTTGCCTCTTCAGTCTTTTCATAGCATGAATCAAAGCGCCTCCCCAGTTCCGTGTGGGCCTCACTTGGTGGAGGAGAGGGACTTGGTCGTAAATCCAATACGCCCAGCGGAGAATCGCAACTTTGTTGTCCGTGATCGAAAAAAAGAAGAGCAAAACGAGAAAGTAGAGTGCAAACCAACTCAGGATACGTCAACTCTGGTGGCCAATCACAAAGGTATAATCAAAAACTCACCCGGCAATCGTTGGATCAATGGCAATATTCCCCGCAAATACGGCGACCGCCACAAGAACAGCACCAATCACGCTCGACAACGAACATCGTGAGAGACGTGGGAGACGAGGTCGTGAAAAACGCAGTAGCACAAGTGAGACAGGGAAGAGCGTCATCACGGTAAGCCACACAACAGAAAACCTGCAACGTGTTATGAACCACTCGCATCTAAGGATTACCGATCACTTACATCTTTGAAACAACAATCAAATTCGCTCCGGTGCTGGCATAAATCGCACCGCTAAAGCCGACAAAGGATATAATTGCAACGTACAGAGCCCCCGTGTATGGCAGGGCGGTCAGGAATATGCGAGGTAGCACGTAGTCATGGGCCAGTTCGGCCAAGAGTTCACAAGCGCTCGCTATGCCTACCCCAATGGGAGGTCAGCAAAGGCAAAGTAACAAAATCACAGGGTGGATCCCGTCTCACCAGTGAGAACTCCTGCACAAAGAACAATCACTGCATCTGTGACCACCCAGATCCGTAGCCAGCGTCCAGCCACCTACACCACCTGTCGTCGGTACCCGTAACACAGAACAAAAACTCAATCAAACCTTTTGCGCCAACAGACTTAACACGTTTTCTTGCGTCTGTACATTCAACGGAAGCAACGCTAACACAAACAACATCATCATAGGATTCAAGATCATAGCCGAGATATGGAGGTTGCGCAGAACCTTGGGGAAAGTGCCTGGTCGCATCTTGGCTGCATAAGCCGGGGCACCTGCAACGAGTGTTCAAAATGATATCCCTGGTTGCGAAGTTTACGTACGTTCAAACCCGGTCAAACCTAGCATACCAAGGCACACCCCATTGAAGGTTTGTTTAAGAATGGATGCTGGCGAGGACAGTCCTACCTGACCAACGACCCAGTTCTCTCGGAGTTGCAGAGTTCCGACGGAAGCCCATGCAACGATGGATGCGATCGCCAGGCCGAGCATCGTAAGAAGCTACACGCACGCCATAGATCAGTTTACCTCGACTCATGTTCGAAACGTCAGTGACACACATGAAATGCAAGCACACCACTTGCAATTCTTGCGCTCTCCCTAAGCCCCATAAGACTGACCGCAGTAAAGAGAACGAAGACGAGCAAGGCTCCGATGTAGAGTGGAAATGGTAAGGTAACCTCTCCGGCGAGGTACGAGGTAGCAGTCGCAGCCGACACGACAGCAGTTGCGGCGAAATCAAGGAGAAGGAGCGCTGCACCGACGAGCGCTACGGCCTTTGTTGACACGTTCAATCTGTCACATTGAAAAATATACTTCCTGGTCGATATTTTCGTGAATGACATAAGCGGTAGCACGCACAGATAGGTGTAAGGTGCTCCACTGATTGGCAGAGCTGATCCAAGCTCTACCATGATTGGGCGCCAAAGAAACAGTGTCAAAGTGGCTACAAACATAGAAAGCGGCGAGCTTTGAGGTCACGGAGTAGAGGTCACGGAGTAGAGCATGGTTAGCGACCACTTAGCATCCCAGAACACCGACGAACTCACTATACACCAGCTATAGCGAATACGCTGGGGATCGTATAGAATACGCCACCCAGAATATCGTTGGCAGCGAGTGCACTGGCCGCAAATTGACCCAACACTCGCTGGTTCCGCAGTTCAAGGAGTGCATTGTGACCATGCGAAAGGTCGTCCTGAGAAAGTGCAATCCTGAAAATGGAGCCCCACCCGGCGAATTCAAAGTCGTCGCTGAGGTTCAAGAAGCGCGAAGGGACCGCTTTGAACTTGGGCTTGCCCGATGTACGCGTTCGTTGACGGCGAAGGACGATATCAAACTGCACTTCGTCGGACGTAAGTGGTAGTACGGCACTCGTACGTGAGCTCGGGTTCACAATGACTTTGGAGACGCTGCAGTTAACAAGTGTGGATTTCAAATGGGTTATTCCCACTGTGATGCGTACCGTTTTGCACTGTCGGGATCTCTGCGCCGGACGGGAAGAAACCGGCAAGTCCGGTCTCTACCAATGTCGAAGGCGTGTCCATGGTGAAGATTCAAAGGCGTGTCGTGGGCAGGACATAAAAACAACCGGTGCCACCTCAGGGATGTCGTTAACGACGATCCCACGCGTGACGCATCGTGCACTGTAAAAATGTGAAACCAGTTCATGATACAATTTTAGGTATACATTGACATCGTAGCAGCGCACGGGAGTCACCAACCCCCAACTCCGACCAGCCAAGATTTCAGAAACTTGTAACTTGCAAGGCTGCATATGCTGATGCGGCGGTTTCACGGTTTCAAACAACGATTGGCTGTACCTAGCAAGGTACCTATTTTTGCTATCAACATTTTACAAGGAAAGATTTGGTTAACGACCTTTACAAATTCTAATGTTCCTCGGGGGTCCATGTCGCACCCTGGCTCCGGAACAACAGCCTTCTTTGTGGGTGATTGTCCGGGTTTACCTTCGTCGTCAGCCTTCTGCCTTTTACCCTTGGTCACGGACTGCGCCTTCAACATGATGGCATGTGTGTACGAGTAAAGAACGGCAATCTCGACGTAATGGGCCTTGGCATCGTACTCGCCCGGGGCTATGAGCACCCCTTGCAGCATGCCTATCACGGACTTCCGATGGAACCACTTTGGCCGCAGTCAAGTCGGGGTACGCGTCGATCGTCGAAGCTACAAACACAGACGGTACACATTATATAATCCCAATGATCAGCAGCAGAGTGAAAATCTGTCTCACTTTACCTAGGGACAATCCCCTGAACAGGCGACTGGCAGTTATTTCGCCCCTGATGATAATAGTATGGTATGGTCTCGATATCTGTCTCCCTATCGCCTGGGGATTGACAATGCCATGTTTAGCACGATGTACAAACGCGATCGTTATGCGGGCCAGCCACAAGTGCCGACTTGCTCCGCCTGTAATCCTTTCATTTCTTCTTCTTTCTTTTTGTTCTCTAATCAAGAGCCGACTATTGTTTATACCTAAGTCTGCCATCCAGGTCCGTTTGTAGGTAGACAAAAATGCTTGCATGCAAGAGCCCGCCCACTTTGCCGCGGGGTCGGATCGTTGAAAAGCCGACACGTCATACTAGTATTAATACTACCGCAATGGATCACTTCCCGCGCTGAGGTCGCGGACGACGTAATAGCTAAAAAAGAGCACTTTGAAAATGAGTGCGAGACCACCATGTAACGCTGCGACAACAATTATGAGAAGTCGTGTCGCCTTTGCGTCCGCCTGCAACGCGGCCAAGTCAACCCAATCGAAATCACGCACGATCAGGCGAACGACTTACGTTGGAAAGAATGGGGTACACATTCGCCCCGAGATAATAACCAGAAAGGCCAAAGGCCACGCCGACGAGCACCCAACGCGTAATGGACTCTGGTATTACGCACAGCACCTGTCGTTCCTTGTCAGTACCCCTGTGATTCATGCAAGCAAAACAACCGACAGAGACGGGAATCCATACAAATAGCGCGTAGCCCCACACTCCGAGGGCATCCACGACACCCCACTCACCAACACCCAAGTACCGCAAGGCTAGCCAGAGCGCTACTGGCACCCCAAAGCTGTATGCATAGACGATTGTTGCGGCGAGCCCCAACAACCCAAAATTATAATCATATTCTGCGCCTGGTGCCGAGAGGTACTTGGAGATGCTGGCAGCGAGTGAAGAGGAGAGGAAGAGTGCAAGAATAAGTGTCGTGGATACCCAGAAAGGGCCGTATAGGTCAGAGCCAGAGGAGAGGGAGGTAAGGTAAGAGGGAGAGAACGGGAGCAATGTCATGTAGCAGCGCTTCAAAACTGTGGAAGTGTCGACGTCGAAATAGGGTTGATAGTATTCGACTGTCCAAAAGCCGGAAGGACCTTTCGGTGAGGCCCCATGGTCGGCAAGATAGCCTGTGCCAGCCCATCCGAGTTACCCACGTTCAGTGGAGAACTCCAAAAGTGAAACCCACCACGGTCAAGGTTGGGCGATGCAGACTGCGTTCTGCCACTGGTTGCACCAAGGAATGCTGTAAACAGGAGATGAAATCTCTCTAGCTTGATGCCTGCATGAACACCACACCACTCACATTTGAATTCAAGGCCCTCTGAGCCTTCCTCTAGATGCTGCGAGCACGATAATCATACGTGGTCGAGACTTGTCGCATGTTGTACTCACTTCATCCGCGTCTACGGCGACATATGCCATTATACTACAAAGCGTTGAGGTTGTGCAACTGGTGCGGTGTAGGGTTGATTTGAGAGATGAGACGCGTCTTGCATGCTAGTAGTTAATGCCACGTGGCCTACGCATTCCCGCCTGTGCTACCATAAAACCGAGTTTACAGTCCCACCCACAAACGATACTTCTCAACCTCGGCCACATTTTTGTCGACAATACGCTGTACCTCGTCGCCCCACACCTCTACCGGGCGTCGACGCTCTGTAGCACTGCCGATACCAAGGCATTCTCTCTGGTGTTTTTCCGCCTCCGCAAACTCAAACACAACACAATTCTCTGGGATCAACGGCTTCAAAGGGTCCCAGCGAAGCAGCTGGGGTCGAGCAGGGATGTTATGTGGCGGCACAACAGATCGCCCAAGATGCAGATCCTCGAATACGAGCGCAACGTCATCCTCATCAATTGGCAATTTGCTAGATTTAAAAAGCAGTGAATATCGGATGAACGAATCAAGGTGATGGAGTGTGATTCCACATACTTGATCTGCTCGCCGACGAACTTCGATTCACGATGGAGCAAGTCCCTGAGGAGGCGCTCGTACAATTTTCTGCGATTTTTAATAGGTAGAGGGTTTAAAATCGGCTTCTTTGCCATCTCGCAGATCACATAAGTGGCTATATGCAAGCCAAATAGACATGGCAGCGGGCCTGCGAGCCTAGTGAGGGACAACATCTAGAGGCGAATGTAAGGCAAGTACGCACCAAGCACAGGCAGTATCCGAACTCTAAAATCATCAAATACACCCAATTCCTTGACGTCGCCTTTCTGGAACTCTTCCTCGGGCAATGGCAACAGCTTGACGTCACCGGGAACCTCGGTGGAATAGACCACAGGTATACCTGATGAGACACCCTGGAGACGCAGTCTTCGCCTCACCGAACGCGCGAGGGGGTCATAAATGGTGTATGATATATCACTAATTTGTATTCGGGTAGGGTCACACTTGGCGCTAGCACCCATGGATGAGAATACCTGGAAGCCAGCAATCGAATTTAGTCACTGCCGTCCACCTAGCAATTGAAACATACCTTGATGTTATGATCATGACAATATTTAAGAAGGTCGACCTTCGTCGTTATATTATCAATAGCATCTTTGGCGGACGGGAGATCAAACCATACGTCGATTTCGAGACACACCCCAGCTTACCTATAACCCAATCAGCGCCATCCAGTAGTTTCCCGCCATCTTCCTTCTTCCAAATCTCTACCCGACTGTCTACTTTTACCCAACGCGAAATCTGGTTTAATGTTCGTTCAACGCACCCCACTTTCGGAGTTCCGACGTCGGAGAGCGTGGCCGTCGCATGTCGGTTAAGGGATGACAATGTCACGTAGTCGAAATCAATGAGCCGCACTCTCGAGACACCGCTGCAGAATCGAAATCGAGCCAGTCGCATTACAAGACAGGAAGGGATGCATCACTGCACGCACGAACGAACCAGCATAACTGCAACCCAGCTACCGACACCTCCGCAACCCACAATGACCACCAAACCAGCGCGAACGTGGGCCATGGCCTCGTCACCGAAGAACGAGTAATTTCGCGCGAGTTGTTCTTTAATGAGGTCTTCGTTGTACCCGCCGATGTGATTGGGACGTATAAATGTCTCTTCGGTTGGCCCTTCTTCAGTTATCACCGGAAGTCCGTGAGCTGAAGGTTCTTCACGAGTGGTTATCGACCGAAGAACATCTTCATTGAGGTCTCTTCGCCGCTCTCTCCGGCGGTATACATCGTAGGCGGTGAATAACGCGGAAGTAATCACGCAGGTGGACACCGCAGTGAGGACCAGCTGAGTCCGATGGGACTGAGAGGACAAAACATTCATGGCTGACGGGCATTACCGGAGCGTGACTCGCATTAATAATCGGAAAAAATTACGTGGCTGTGCTGTAAATAGGCACCGCCACCAACTTCGAGTGTTGGGGGTGTGCTCACAGTGGACTTACATTCCCGTCGGAGAACCTATACCGCGTGTCGAAAAAATGATGGAAAAAAATGATCCCCCGAAGGCAGGAGGTGTGGCCGGTTACAGTATGCTGCCCGTAAATTGAGCCCGCTCCAGCACAGGAGGAGATTTCGTGTATGCCAAAGTAAATTCATGATCAGTACTTGTCGTTCCGCTTGTATACACTACAGTACATGTCGCAAGCGACTACTAGAGATAATGGGAGCCCAGTTCGCAATAATAAATACCAATATAAAGTAATGTCCGAGTCCAAGTACTGATACATCGCCCGTCATGTTCTTCTTTCCGTCTTCTATTGTGGTCGTGTAAAGTGCCCAAGTTGGACGTTTAGAATCCGAATCGAGGTCGCCAATTAACTTTAAGTAACGTAAATGAGGGTGCGTCGTTGAGAGTTGATGATGCAAAGGGTGATGAAGGCGCCGACGAGAACGCCAGTAATGATACATGAGGCCGTCTCAGCTAGTGAGTGCGACCGGGCTTTCCGCGGCTTTACGATGCCGGGTTCCGGGGACGGCGAATCAGAATGCGTCTCCGCAGGAGGGCACTGTGCTTGATGCTGTTGTTGATGTATGATGATAGTGGGAGAGAGGATAACCGTTGTCGAATGCGAATGGTCCGAGCCTTCCACGGGTCGAACAACCGAAGCGACGTCCTGCGTCACAGGTATTGGAGCAGAAACTGCGGGAGTTGGGCCGATGGGCACAGGGTAGAGGCACTCGATGACGGAGGGTGGAGTAGACGGTGGAGGGGAAAGGGGTGGAGTGGGTAGTAGCACCACATTTTCTTCTCTGAGGCCGTCGTTCTCCTTTGTAGGATCAACGCTGGAAATTACCTCCGCTTCCTCGTAATCTTCCACGACGCGTTCGAGGTCTGTTACAACGTCCTGCAGCCTGCGAACTTCCTCGTTCACCTCCCCTTTCTGTTTCTCCCGGACCTCCTCGGCGACTGCTTGAACGAGCGACCTGATGACTGTCCACATTTCCAGATGGTCCCGTGACCACCACTGGGCGGGCCACTGTGCGATCATAAAGGCAAGGGTGCAAGCCATGTCAGTTGCTCCAGAAAAGTCCTTCGTAACAACTCTGTGGAACCATGGTCTGAGGAATGCCATTGCCAAGCGCACGGAGCCTCCGGTCGCATCGCGCAGGCGATGCTCGGCGGAGAGTCGCAAAAACTGGTCAGACATATCTTGGCAAAATTGTCGGAAACTCGGTTTCCGCTCCATGGTATCCCAAGCCAAGCCATCCAACGAGGGCGGTAAGGACTTGGGGTCACAGTCTTGGCGCAGGAAGTAGGACGGAAGTTTATCGATCAAAGAAAGAAGTGGGACAGAGGCTAGAACGGCTGGAACTGGAATAGATCCGTGCACGAGAACGTCCTGCGATTCAAGTGCGTATCTGTACCACTTCCAGTAATCGAGGTGCCTCCTGGGCAAATGAGTCAGTAAATTTGGATAGGATTGGAGTGGTGGGTGTACTTACTCTCTGGGGGTACCTTTCCGCAGCAATTCCAATGCGGTAGCCGCTCGGCCTGTGAGCATCCTCGCATCGATGATAGCGATTTCGACGTCATGTTTCAGACCGACCCTGTAACGTCGGGTAGCCTCCCAGATTGCCCAGACGAAGCTGAAAGTAGTCGAGATAAATGGGGACATGTGCCTCTGGGTCCAGTCCATGTGCTGGGCGACGTCTCGGTACGTGCAAACCGAGGCGACTGACTCGTCAGGGGCAAGCGAGGGATGTTTCAGCGGCTCAGCGGCTCGCGTAAAATGCTCGTTAAACTTTTGCCCGACGAAGTAGGGCTCGGCCGCATTGTCGAAAATGTGTGAGTGAGTCTTAGGAGTATAGACGCGGAAGAGGAAAGGATTGTCTTGGACGAGAGAATCAAAAGAGAATTCAGAGCCGAAACCATACTGGGGAAGAGGACTGCCGGAAATCGGGCTCTGCAGTGCTTGAGCCGGAAGCTCGGAATCATGGGTAGGGATAGTCATCGTCGAGAGTCAGAAAAGTCGACTCAAGATGTTGGGAACATCAGGGTTTTCTATCATCGTGAAAGTTGGACCTCGTGTTCGCCAGGCGTTATCACTGCCTATCCAAGACATGGTTCTAGCCTGGGGGCGTGAGTGTTGGAGAACATGACGCACAACACGTGTAATCCGCGCGGTGAAAGGCAGACCGTAAATGTGCGACTGCCACCAATTTGTCACCCCAATGACGCCGCCGTCCTGAACCAAGCAGCGGGAGAAACGTGATTTCGTTCATGACGTCTTCACCGCCGAGCCCATGCGGCGGAACAACTTCACGTTGAAACGCTCTGTGGCGAAATTCGCTCCGAGCTCCATCATCACGCGCCGCAGTAGCGGGCTGCGTGGCTTCCTCATGTCGTACTGCCTGGGTGCGGGCTTCCAAAATACCGGATTGCCAAGATGCTTGTGCGTGCTTTAGAGTATACGCTTGGTACTACAGTTACTAGACTATCTCATAATGCGTAGGAAAAAATCTCATAATACTAATCTTGAACGTTGAACTCAGGCTCGCATCGACTGCGGCGCCTGTGTCCTCGGATTACAAAATCGTGAACTCACCAGCGAATTCATTGCGCAGCAACCTCTTGTGATGCTGAGATCCGCTGTCCAGATCACTTGGCGAGCCCTTGCAAAGGCAAACGACTCGAGGGGAAGGCCTTTGACTTTTCCTGAACTATACTAGTAGCACATCACAGAACCCCAGGTAATCCGATCTTGGCGTCCCATTTTCAGACCTAGGGACTGCACGCTTAATAACACAGAGACGGATTTGTCACAAGGCGAGTAGCCCTTCTTCTGCTTGTGGGTCTTGGCGATCACCTCCCTTGAAGCCCGGCTCAATTGCTCGACCGAATATCATGATCTAGACGGACTTCATCCTGGAAGGAATTCATCAGCTTTACCTTTTACTCAACGTAGCCGTTGGATTGCCCTTCATCTTGTGGCGTTTATGCGGCCCGATTTGCCACGTTCGTAGACAAATTGGACGGCCATTCATTGGTTCTCCCTGCTCAGGAGCTCTAAAACCCGCATAGAAGTGGCCGAGCTCGAAGTCGGTGAGTACAAAACATGATGCAATACTCACGTCTTATTCCTCATGCGCTGAATCATTCAAAAACCAGTGCTACTAGGATCTACACTCAATCTAATCTTGGTTTTCTTGGCGGATAACATGAAGCTGTGGCTACGTTGACTAAACCAGACTAGTTGCGTGGCCGATTCATATCCTTGTCCGCAATCAGTTTAGGGCCGCTCCATTGCCGAAGTCCATGTCGATCTCATTCACTAGGAGCGCGTTTAACGGGAGATGCTAATTGCAAACGCATAAAATGCGAGCTGCTGTTATGTGGCTCCCAGCATGAACGAACGCCAACTGCGATGGCTTCATTGTACCGTCTAGCCACTGGTGCTCTCCTTGACATCACTCCTCGTAAAGTTGTCTCTTCTTCCTTCAGCCGTTCAGCCGTCCTGTCTTCTGCCACTCTTTCAACCGAGCCATTTCAGTCCCCCAGTGTTCCAGAGATATTTGACATCTTTGACGCCCCTGTGAAGCTTCGAGAGAGGGACACCCCAGATGAACCATTGAAAGCACTCGACTCCCTCTCCACTGCGCGTGTAGCATCGAGGGGAGGTCCTTCGCATTCAAAGAGCATCTACCGCGACACCTTAGGTTTGCCGTGGTCTCTTCCCCCACCTGTCACTTTCGACGGCCCAGCCTGCCCTCCGCATATGTCACTATCGACCCTGAAAAAACGCCATCAGCAACGCCAAAATTTAACTCCAAGAAACGTTCATGGGTCTTCCGCTGTATCATGTAGTGCCTTTACGTCGCAATCAGAACCCCTTTACCAGCTATTCGATGGGCCATCCCGTGCCACCCGCTATCGATACCCAACATCGCAGAATGAGGTGTGTAATAGCATGGCCCTCTCTTTGTTTTATCTCTCTCTGATCGCCTTGATTCGTTAGTGGTATTCCTTCACATATGTTTCCTTAGCTCTTGGCATGTCCAGCGCGTTCGGCTGGCTCGTACTCAAGGATGACCTGGATCTTCTTCAATAAGATAACGCCAGATCTCCATGAAACGATACCTGCCTGACCCATTCTTTTTTATATTCAGAATTTGTTGCAACAAGGTAAGTAGCCCGATTGATCTATCTTTCCGCCTAGGTCTGGTTTCTGATGGTCGATTGCTAGATGTATCAGAATGCATATAAATATGCTGGCATTTCCCGAACATCACATTCAGCGTACCTTGGCCCCAGTCCTCTTGAAACAGTTTTTTCCTCCTTCACTCAACTTTGCATGATATCCTCGCGCCGTAATACTTTATTCGTCTCCCTTGTATGTGCATGTGAATTGCCATGTGTGTATCGTATTACCGCTCCGCATATCTCTAGAACTCGCACTAGATCGTGTGTGTTTCCTTGGTGTTTCCATACATTAAAATATTCCTGTCGAAGCCACTACCCTCCATGAAGAAACTTTCGTTCCAGCTATAAGTATGTACCGGTACTACAGCGTGGTTCCAATACCAAGATTAATATCGTTGATAAGCGCATGAACACAGCATGGATTCGGTTGTAGGTGAAAGCACGCGCGCGATCACTCCAGCGATAAGCCTATCGGCGTAATTACAGTAGACATTCTCATAATGCACAAGAAAATTCCCACAATAATGCATGCTATGTTTTGACAAACAGCTACACTTCGGTAACATGCATTATGAGATTTTTCTTATGCATTCAGTGAGAACTTCTATTCTGTACATACATTTCATCACCAGCTCTGGCAGAAGTCTTGTAATCGGGAAGTTGGAATCTAATCCCAAAGGCGTGACAATTCCCACTCTTCCGATTCTACTTTCGTTGTATGTCCCCTACCATATGTTATGTTCTGCCGTTTTCTTCCATTCTTACTGTCACAGGGTGACTTCGGGAAGTACCCGAATGGAAAAAAAAAAATTGAATGCTGGCAAACCGCTTGGCAGAGGGGCGAAGTTCGGGTAGTGATAGGCAGTGCTGCTGTTCGCTTCTTGCCAAGTGCAATCATTATATTTTTCTAACAGATTCGATAGAATACTGTGGCCACCAGGGCAAGGGGAAGAAGCAGATGTCATAATCATGATATGTATATACTGACGCCACCGAGGCACAAACAAATCCCCGAGATAATTAGAAACCCAATTGCTCCTGGGTAATGTTTAGAAACGCGATCGCATCAGCTCTGTAGGTGTCGCTTGTGAAGTTAAGGATGTTGGGGTCCTCAAAAGTTAGGAGTTGTGGCGAGGAAAGCTGATACTTTGGCCAGGAAATGTTGGACAACAGAGACGAGGCCGCACCAGAAGGATACCCGTTGGCGGGGACGTTCGGATTGAGGTTGTGGGCAAAATTGACTGGCGACACAGAGGTTGGTCAACTAATCCATTGCGTGGATGTCTCAAAACAGATCACGTACCGAGTGCGTCAGTGCCCACCCAATCTGGATGCCCTGAGAGATTGAAGAATTCTTGGAGATCACTCTCGTGGAAGGAACCTAAGGCTGGAATAAATTTGTCTCGCTTAAAGACTTTGTTGAGGAGATGTTTAGCTGCGCTCGTGATCGTAGATGAATTCCTACTTACGGAAGCCCCATGTGTCTTGTGTTTGAGATAGATAGCTTGAGGTGTAACGGCGTGGAAGATGGAAATAAAAATCGCCTTGGAAGGCGGAAATACGTTTGTACTGCGGACTACCTGACGTAAGCAAGGCTTGGCGAATAGATCTGATAAAACCTACGTCAAGGTGGAATTTGTCCCGATATCGAACGGCGATCCCTGAGAAACAGGTTATGCATCAAGGGAGCGGGAGTAGAGCTTAATCTTCACCAAGCTGGGGTCCGATGGGTAGAGCGTGCCGATCAGGTACATATCGAGTTCAGTGGCATCGACCACGAAGCTAAAGCACCGCACGTCTGATTAGTCAGAGAATGCCAAAGATGAGGTTGTTTGACTTCGTTTGTATGTACTCCAAGAACTGTTCGTCTGTACTGTTATGATTCTGTCGGTCAATCACCCTAAGAAAGCCATGGAGTCGTGCTCACGTCACATTGAAGCTGAAGAGGGAGAAGAGTCTAAAACATTTCATGAATCGTGATGGGAGCTTGTAACGATGTTTCGATTGGATGACTCACGTCCCCTCATCATCAACATTCCCGAGAATGGCGGGCACCTACCAAGTGTTCAGCCATCATAAATGATCTGAGCTCACGAAACTTACGCGTGCGTATTTACCCTGACTCAGCGATTGCCTGATCGATTGTTTTAAGAAGACACCGTCAACCAGTGGCCCCCACGAAATGTTGAGAGATTGGTAAGAAAGTAAGGCAGGTGTCTGCAGGACGGCGCCAACGATCGATTGGTAAGGAGCTTGACGAAGGCAATCCAATGTATTGTTTGAGGTAGTACAGCCAGCTTGTTCCACAAGGAAGTCGTAGTTATCTTGAGCATATTGAATGGTGATGTCATGCATCGGATTCGCGGACCCGGATTCCTGAGAGTCCGATGAAGAAGATTTCAAACAACACAATCTAGTGAATAGTACCATGAGAGCACCCTGAAACAATCCATTTACTTGACCATCATAAGCAACCATCTGCAGCATTGTGGACACTGAACCAGCGCTTTCGCCCCATCTGGGATGACAGGATTCAGCACTGTCTGAGATCATTGACACTGAAGCTGGGACGCTTACAGAATCACCCGTTGTGGGTTTCCTCCGAACAGTGAAATGTACTTTTGAACCCATTGAAGCGCAAAGCGTTCTGCCATGATTTCACGGACACCAAATGTTAGACATATGTCGAGGAAAAGAAAAAGCATGCTCACGATCATAAAGCCCAAAGTTTCCAAGGCCTGCAGCCTTCACTTCCTTGCCACCGAGGAACCCAAATGCTGTTTGGCTGTCGTCAGCTCTGGTAGTTGATCAGGTGAAAACCGACCATTCAATCGGTAATTGAAGGAAACAAATATGACAGGGGACTGCAAGCTGATTGAACGCGAGACGACGTGAGTGCCATTGTACCCAGATGCATCTCCGTTTTCAAACCCGCCTGTGGTTTGGATAAGTCTCAGAATTGTCCTGGATAATACCTCAAACCATTACCGCCGTAAATCCACTACAGACAAGTGAGAACTATTGACCTGGAGCATCGCAGACACAGACTTACCACGACTATGGGGAGGTTGGCACCCGCAGGGATGCCTGCAGGTCGTACAACGTTAAGATACAAACCTACGCATCGTGTGAGCAAACAACGCGCCAGTATAGGCCACCCAAGACTCACAGTCTTCTGAGGCATTCACCAAGGTATGGGGTTGCAGCTCTGAGAGGTACGGATATGCAGCTCCAAGCTCTGCGTTGTTTGGGAATGATTGATTGGGCCCAAGGACCGGCTGTTGCAGACAAGCATCCCCAAACCAGGTCGCATTTCTGACGCCCGAGAATGGCCGAGGGGCTACCGGGTTATTGAAGCGGAGTTGACCCACACTGAAAACAAACAGAAGAAGAAGAAAGATCAGATCCGTAAAGGGTTCCAAGCAGTGTATGAACTCACGGTGGTTGCGCGAAAGGCATACCAAGGAAAGACTCGGTACCTCCAGCAGATTGGAAGCCACTAAAGGCGCCATAGTCCAGAGTGACGACAGGTGCACCGCTTGACGAGTTAGCGGAGAGAGCAGACACGCTAGCCACCAGGGCGAGCAGCTGAAGCACAGGTGAAATAGGTGAGCGTGATAGCATCTGAAATGAAATGGTCCGAAGCACGAAATGGTTACCAGTTCTTGCCCGCATTACGATCCTAAGCATTTGCTTTAAATGCCTTTCATATTCCTGCGCACAGCCTGATAGGCCTGATGCATCAGATTCATAACCCCGTACCACTGTATGCCATATGTCTTGCATGTTGTAGGTTTCGACAATCATACCAATGATGGTCCTTGATCAATTGATAATAATCTGTCAACGGTCGATCTATCATGAGGCCTGATGAACTGCAGGGCCAACCCCGGTATTCCGCATACCGTGGGGTACCAGTCCGCCTCATCTGGTCGCGTCGTGTGCATAGTGAAGTTTTGGGTACACATGATCGTGGCGTCTCCGAACAGACAACTCGGATGTACTCAGCCGGCCGCCTCCTACGTTCTCCGGATTACCATGACATGGTTACTCGATGTCATCAGGTCCAGAAATGGGGATTTGATTTGGCTTGGCTACGACCATGAGGTAGCATTTACAAAGAATGTCAATCCGAGCTTTTATTGAGTAGCGCTCAGAGACTGCGTTTGAGGCTAGCAACTTTCCTGGGAACCAACGTCACCGTTGCCGCCCGATCAGTGAGTGGACTTGGCCGAAAACCTAGTGAGGGACAGTCAGGACTCGGACCAGTTCGGATCACCATCTCGGGGGTAATGAGCCACTTACATTACTGTAGCCCCAATCGGAGGTAGGGCCGCAAGGTTATGTAGTACGTGCTGACCTTGTGCACACTGTGACCGACTCGGGGTTGTGTTTGATTTGGGGTTAATCTCGAGGTTCGGATGAACGTTGTCGCAGGTCTCAAGGATAAAACTGGATGAGTCAGCGACTCGTAGCGCTCAATCCTCTTGATGATGGCTTCCTCACTGCGTCTCCTCGTTCCATTATCATGGGCATTTCCCTTAACTTCCGGGAGAAACTCGAGCTTCTGAATCCGCTCGCGTACGGGAGGGGTGTTGCGGTAACAAGTCCTATCCCAGGCGCACCACCATGCAAGACTGCAGTGTTGGCCATCCAGCGCTCATAGACGAGGTCCTACTCTTCCTCGATCAGTCTCAGGGACGCCATCAGCTTTGGGGCCTATTCCTCTCCATGAACCACTCTCGACCTCACCCCCATAGGAATCCATTTTTTGATTCTAACTCGTTCACCATGCGTAAGTAAGTGAGGGATCAACTGCATCATGCCCCAGTCCACCCGAGTCTCCGCCTGGCTTGCTCGGAGTATGGGCCCGTCTACTTTCTTGCAAGCTGTTTTTCATCATTGCGAGGTCAAGTTGCCATCTAGCACGTCCGAATTTATGCAACATCTATTTGCTCAAGCGCATCCATAATTCCCATCGGCAGTTACCAGGTCCATTCTGGGCGTGCCATTCAGTTGAGTTTATGTGCCGTAGACCTTTGGCATTTTGGATGTATTATCATTCGACCGCCCCATCAGTGTACCTGAACCTTTGATCTCGAGGATCAAAGTCCCATTCGATCCTGCACCGCGTCCAAAAATACCATTGCTTCAGCCCTATATGTGTCGGTTGTGAACGTGAGCACGTTCGGGTCTTCAAAAGTCAAGAGTTGGGGCGAGGAAAGCTGGTATCGTGGCCAAGAAATGTTGGACAACAGTGATGGGGCTGCCCCTGAACGATCACCGTTGGGGGGGACGTTCGGATTGAGGGTGTATGCAAAGTTGACTGGCAACATAGAAGTTAATCGGACTGGTAGTATATTGCACGGACAAATCAAACAAGTCGCATACCGAGCGCGTCGGTACCCACCCAATCGGGAGTTCCTGTGAGATCGTAAAACTCCTGGAGGTCACTCTCGTGGAAGGAACCTATGCCTGGAACAAATTTGTCCCGCTTCCAGACTATATCGAAGAATCGTTGAGCTTGAGCGGATTAGTAGACGGACTTGAACTCACAGTAACTCCAAACGTCTTGTGTTTGGGATAGATATCTCAAAGCGTAACGACGTGGAACATGGAAGTAGAAATCGCCTTGGAACGAAGAAATACGTTTGTATTGTTGACTATTTACAAAAATGAGAGAGCATCACGGTGCATGGACCACAGTCGGACTCACGTCAGAGTGTCATTCGTTCCTACATTGTATGGCGACCCCTTCCAGCAGAGGCAGATTATAATTAAAGTAAGGGGGAAATAGAACTCGAGACTCACTAGAGTGGGGTCATCTGGGTAGAGCTTCCCGAGCCGGTCGATCTCGTGGTCGGTGGCACCGACAAGGAAGCTAGCAGCGTGTAGTTTGTTAGTAGAGCCTACGGGAAAATGTAAATGTCTAACATTGTTTGTATGTAGTCCAAGAACTGGTCATTTGTGCTGTTATCATGCTGTCGGCCAATCACCCTAAGAAAGCCATGGAGTCGTGCTCACGTCACATTGAAGCTGTAGAAGGAGAAGAGTCTAAAAAGTTTCATGAATCGTGATGAAATGATCTTTCGATCCGATGACTCACGTTCCCTCATCATCAACATCCCCAAGAATAGCTGGCACCTGCCAAGTGTTCAGCCATCATAAATGGTCTAAGCTCATGAAACTTACGCGTGCATATTTACCCTGACTCAATGATTGCCTGACCGACTGTTTTAAGAAGACACTGTCAACCAGTGGCTTCCACGAAATTTCGAGAGCTTGGTAAGAAAGTAAGGGAGGTGTCTGCAAGACGGCGTTAACGATTGATTGGTAAGAAGCTTGACGAAGGCAGTCCAATGTATCGTTCGAGGTAGTACAGCCAGTTTGTCCTACAAGGAAGTCGTAGTTATCTTGAGCAAGTTGAGCGGTGATGTCATGCATCGGAGTCGCGGACCCAGATTCCTGAACAGAGTTACATTACGAGTATTCAAATGGCACGTCCATTGAATCATACCATGACAGCTCCATGGAATAGCCCATCTAGTTGACCGTCATAGGCAACCATATGTAGCATTGCAGATGTTGAACCAGAGCTTTGGCCCCACCTAGCAGGACAGCATTCCAACTCCACTCGAGATCTTTGAACCTGCAACACTTACAATACAACCTGTCCTGTGTTTCCCCCGAAGAGACGAATGTACTTCTGAACCCACTGGAGTGCAAACCGTTCTGCACAATCACGTCAGTGTATCCAAATTGCACAAAGTTGCAGGCTCACGATCATGAAGCCCGAAATTTCCGAGACCTGCCGCCTGCACTTCCTTACCGCCGAGGAATCCAAATGCTATTTGGGTGTTGTCAACCATTAAGCCTATCAGATGATCATGCGAACCAAACCATTCATGCGGTAGTTGAAATGACTTGTGACTTCAAACCAACCGAACGCGAGACGATCTGAGTACCGTTGTAGGCCGATGCATCCCCGCTCTCAAAGGCACCTAAACTTGCATGAGATTCTCACCGTCCAGGATTAATTTGAAGTACTACCGCCATATATCCACTACAGGCGGATAAGGGCTTGGAGCATCGTAAACAAACACCAACTAACCACGACGACGGGAAGATCAGCGCCCACGGAGACACCCGCAGGGCGTACAACATTAAGGTACAGACCTACGTGCATCGTTTGAGCAAATGACGCGCCAGACGGCCATGCAAACTTACAATCCTCTGAAGCGGCTACTACACCGTGAGGTTGCAGCTCTCCGAGGTACGTGGATACCCCACTGAGTCCAGGGTTTTTGGGCAATGTTTCGTTGGGATCAAGGACGGGCTGCTGTGGACAGGCATTGCCATACCAAGTTGCATTTTAACACCCGAGAAGGGCTGATGGGGCACGGGATTGTTGAAACGAAGCTGCCCCAGACTCGTAAAATACGATAAGACGCGCAGAGGAGTAGATATGAGGTGAGCTCACGGTGGTTGCGCGAAAGGTACGCCGAGGAAAGACTCGGTGCCTCCAGCAGAATCAAAGCCCTGGAACGCGCCATAGTCGAGAATGATCAGAGGTACACTGGTTGACCTTGTGGTTGGGGATGCGAGTGTGGCGACTGCTCGGGCGAACACCCGAAGCGCAAGTGATATGATGAAGCGCGATAGCATCTGAAGCAGTGTGGAGCCAACGGTTCGGACGAGTCAGTGACTCCTTTACCGCATACTTATGTGACGATCTCGTAACGGTATGATCAGTCGAGTACAGTACGAGTAGTTACCTTGCGTTCCAATACGGTTTGTGTCAGGTGAGGTCGAGCCGTCGTTACTCGTCGCCCGAGCCGCCTGCGCCCCGTAACTGGACTATCATACCATTGGTTTCATCTGGATCTATGACGCGCGCTTGGTTGACACAGATATTTGTTGTACCTGGCTCGGGCCACTTGGTAGTAGTCGGAGCGAATCATCGTTCATCTGGGCACGCCGGTAGGTTGGCATCCTACTCGCCGATCGGGACATTTTACAACCGTAGGGGCAGTACATCTTTGGGACGGTCACCTGTGTGACGGGACTCGCCATTTTAGGTATTGATCGAACTGAGGTCATTTCCGCTCTCCGAGTCGACAGATGCGCCTGCCAACATATGCCTATGATACAACGTCACTGAATGGCTCAGAGGATCAGAGCTACTATAAATCTTGAGCTCGAACCACGCTTGTCGAGACTCGACTCAGAGGCCGACTACGGATATCTGATCTGCCAGGCTTTGTTACCTCTGTGAACGGTGAGCTAATGATGATTTCCCCCAGAGACCCGTCGCTCGCTCACCGGTTACTGGACCCGACCAAGAACCGTCGTGTAATCATTGAGCACGGTTCCCACGAACGTCTGAATCAAACTCCCGACCGTCATGGCATCATTTGCTTCCGGAGGGAGGAAAACCGACATTACCGAAATTACCAGCGCCGCATCGCATGCAGAGACCCCGGGAGAGATCCTGGTTACGAACTCTTCGTCGAAGTTCTGGACATGAGCCAACTGGGTCACCGCTGTTATTTCGGTCCTCGGATATTCAGTGTGCCCCGAAAGTCGGACCAGTAGTTCGCTAGTCTGCCTCCACACATTCCAGAAATTGAGTAGATTCTATTTCTTCGCGTCAAACCCCGAGGCTTTCTTGCCCACCTTTCTTTCCCTGAGACAAGGGGAACGCAGTCTTAACCTGAAAAGTTAAAGAGTTGCGTGCGTCTCCCTAAACTCCGCGGGAGTGTACTCGCTCAATAGTTGAAATTCCGCGTTGCCCCACTGGCAGGCTATCAACAAGAAGATCAATTAGGGGGTGCTCATCCAGAATCGCTTGATCAGTGATAGTCTGTATGTGAACACACCAGATAGATCGAGGCGATAATCACCACGTGACTACGCAATTTGTGGCCCTCGGACCGGTTCTGTGACCACTTTGTTTCTTACCCCGAACACCCTGCTATGTAGTCTCGTTTCATTCACTGCTCCCCCCCGAACTCGCTGGCGCGTTCTCCCTGCTCTTACGTGACAAGCAGATTACGTTCCATTCATTTCCAGAGTGCGCCCGTCAAAGTTATAGTGAAATTCAAAGATGCGAAGGCGAGTTTGTCATTGGTGACACATATTCGGTTCCTTGTGCCAGTGGGCCGTGGCTATATCAGAATGGCCTCGAGGCTGCATCCTGTTCCACCCAGACCCTCTGCCTAGCACGTCCTCCCTCTTCACCCCCGAGCTCGCTTATTCACTCACAGCGCACAATGGGGATTCTTGACACCGTCTCCAATGCCGTTTACGATGCAGGTGTGATGACCTGGGATGTCTTTTTGACGCTTGGCAATCTCGTACGATT
>JBBPRF010000284.1:0-32677 GCA_038092875.1 Lanmaoa pseudosensibilis
CATGTGCCCGTCAGCATCTTCATCCCCTTCAGCATCCATATCCACCAATTCATATGACTTCAATTTCTCGTTGAGGTGTTTCACTGAGGTGTTGTGCATAGTTTTGGTTCACGTTGTATTTGAGAAGTTAAACAACTGTTCGAGTGAGCTTTCTTTCAAGGGTACTGTAAAATCGTGGTTTGTTTCCGTCTAAGGTGCTCACTCGGGTCTGTTTTCGACATGTATTCATCAAGTAGGTGCATACGGAGTTCGTCAAGGCTCGGCATGTGTTGAGGGGCATTTGCAAGCAGCCGTGACCGAGTTTAGTCAAGACAATACGACCGGGAAATGGAAAGTTGGGCAGTCCAGTTACCAGTGACCAGTCCGGAAACTGGTACAGCGACCACGTGGCCCTGCTCAGCCACGCCATGATAAGATTTGCGATGCACGTTTAAGCTCCGCGTGAAACGATTCTTTTTGGAAAGATCGGCGGGATGTCCGCCGGCCAAAGTGCCGTCACGAAATGCCAGGCTCAGACCTTGGCTCAGACTTTCTGAAAGTTGCTAAAGAGACGCGAGAGGGTGGGTGGCACCAGCAAACCAGACGGCATTATTTATGAATATAGCAGGTCAGAAACGTCAGACTGTGGAGGATCAGGTTGCCGTTTGCGGCCTCGCCATGATAACGCCTGATAATATCATACGTGAGCCATCTACTACTGTGCGAACGCCATGTTCATGGCTTATGCATGGGCTCGCCACTTGGTGGCAAGTGGCACTCACCGGTGGCTCTTCAAACACTGGTGTAAGCTGTCAGTGACGGTACTGTCACGGCGAATCAAATCATAATAACTCGTAATCCACAACGACAGTGTTACTGACGACGACTTCGGGGATACTCTGGGGTATACAACAGTTCGTATTTATGGCTAGTATATAGTCCAAGGAAGCGAAACATCTGATACATTAGATCAACAATGACGATGGTGGTGGTGTTTGTGGTGCCCTTCCTCTGCACACGATGATCAGGGGCTGGAATTTCTGCATTTCCGCCGATTACTCACCGTTGTGCTTGGCTTTAGATTTGTCAAGGGCATCGAGAACCTTGGGTTCAATTATGCGGTCGGCCAAAGCACCACCGACACCCGCCCTGAAGCCACTCATTAGTCGTTGTACTCAAGACTGGTATATGGGACGTACAAAACTTCCTTTATCTTGGCATGAGAGACATGTTGACCAGCACTCTCCTGGTGATGATGGTGCACTTTCATGGCCTACTAGGCAGTCAGCATGTTTCGTGTCAAAAGGAGACTAGCGGACCTCGTAGGCAACAGCCCCAGCAATGAGTTCATGGGAGAGCTTGGGCTTGTGCTCCTTTAAAACAAGATGCGTCAGTAACCAATTTGTGTGGCATGCCTAGGTCGATCCACTTACGTGGTGGTGTGTCATCGTGAAGCTTAGTCTTGTTCGAGAAAGGAGTAGATATGTGAGTTGGTGTAGTCGTCGAGATGAGGATCAGAGAGTGGGATACGACCCTTTATACCGGATCAGCAACAGGTTGCTCAAGACAGATGGCAACCGGGTAGCCTCGATCCATGTGCTATTCCGAGATCACGCCTCTTTTGGAGGGTCAGCCGGTCAGAGTGTCTGAGGAGGCGCAGGTTTCACAGAGCTTTAACGGTGTTTGAGCCGGATTTACACTGGTTTGGACAGCTCGGTGCTGCGGTTTCACCGAAAACCCCAATTTTTGCATTGCTCGTCGCAGCTCGACCCCGGCTGAGTATCCTTTCTCCTAAAATGCAGCGCTAGGTCCATTAAAGACACCCGGGGAATGCCGTCTTTATCTTATCTAAGTTTGGTCCGATTTGGTACAAACAAATGTGCCACATGTTCGACTTCGATGATTATGTAATGTAATGTCAATGCTTGTTGAACAAGCTCTTGCCCGTTTCTGTCTCTCTCTCAATATCCTGCTATTCAATTCAATTCTGGTAATGACCCAATGTTCTGGCCGCCACAGTCCTTAGAGCTATCCTTGTCAACTGCGTATCTCAGCGCTGACAGGAGTGTGGTCGGTGAGAAGGCGATACCTTGATGATCCGACGTCATCGCATTCGCGCCTGTCGGTAAGCCTTTGCTCCTTGTCACGTTGAGCTATTCACTTTTGAAAGGAGGGTACATCTTTGACAATGTTGTTGAACTCCCGCACATAGCCTTGTTGCGCCTCTCACTCGGCAATTCGCCCGCCGCTCATGTTTCCCAATGCTCCCACGAAAACGTCCATTCGAAGGATTCAACCATTGAAGCTGTGTTTGCTCACGTCTTTTCTCCACTTGGGGAGCAAGAATCGTTACCTTGTGCAGGGTCATCATATCTGTGTTGCCACCTGATGTGGAGTACAACCACGTTTGTGCTCTATGGGGTTAGCTTACTAAATGACGATTCAATGGATTCGCTCGTTCAAATAGGTCAGTGTGATAACAGAAAAGTGATGCGAGGTAGGTCGCCATCACACTGACCTTATGGAGTTTGATATACTCCGATGGCGGCAGTCTTCTGATTGGAATCAAGAACCGAGTCACAGGCACGGTATCGCACTGAGTCAGCCCGGTAAGCTTGTTGGACGCCGATGCGTGCGGCCACATAACCTCTGTCCGCTCCGTTGTGAAAGGTCGAGCACAATACGTCAGCGATTTGACTTCCAAGTCTTCAACGATGCTACGGGGTATGGGACATTACTGCTGAAACGACGCTGATGGATCTCATGCTTGCAATGAATGGAACAAGGAGCAAAATTTGGGCTGTCGCATCTGATAGGCCAGTGTTCCTAGGCTCGGGCCGTCGGCTATTCCGGCTCTTGGCGCCTGCGCAATAAACTCAGCGGTCCTACGGGGGCTGCGCGGGGCTGCGGCTGTTCAGGGTCTTCCATGGTCGTCGGGAGTTGCGTGCTCTGCTGCAAATTCGACTGGTCTCGTTCTAGCACACGATTCGTTAGCTTTTTCAATGGTCAGACTGGCCTCGACGGCCTGTTACATGTCATCGTTTTTCTTTCAATTTTTTCTGTACCATAATTATTGATATCGGTGCCTAGTTCAGTCGGTGGGGCGGTGCTTTTCCCGCCATTCGGGAACACGCGTTCTGAGCTTGAAAAGCTGTGAAAATGGATCCTTTATAAGCTGGCCGAGTCAGATATGCGCGCCATCCTATTCTTCTTCCTAACCCCCATCTACCGACCCCTTGGAGCAGTTAGTGCACTGCTCCTGAGTCGCCCTTGAGTCAGTCGTACTCATCCCAACCCCATCCGTGAGTGATTCAGTTCGATCTGCATCTGTTTCATTGTGTCCTACGTGTGCTCTGTTTGCTCGGCACCGTTGCGCAAAACACATTCCTGTATCGATTTCTGTCTATCGACTGAAATCAGCGTTCTGCGCTCCATGTCTGTATCACTTCACGACTATGCGTCGATCCCGAGGTCGCCCGATATGTCTCGTCCGTCCCCTCCAGGGCACTCACGAACATCATCGGCACGACCTTCAGGGTCACGGCCGTCTCAGTGTTCACCGAGTCACATTGAACTCATGCCGCACGTGGATGCACACAATACCCCTTGTATCGAGAATGAGGCGCTAATGACATCGTCTCGTGGTTCCAGACCCGCCAGGCCATCCACGTTGTCGCCTGGCCCCAGCTCGCATACAATAACCCCTCCCCACTCCGCAATTTCCGATCAATATCTACCGTACACTCCAGATCAACATGTCAACCCCCTCGCGAAGCTTCTAAATCAACCGCCGATCTCGCATCGTCCTGGTCTGTCATTTAACCCCGGTCATCAGGTCTCATCGCCCTCTTTCCTTGAAAGTTCCGAACTTTCAAGCTCGTCTACTCGCCATGTTGCGATAAACAGCCACTCTGCACGTCCCCGGACGTCCAACCAGGTCTTCAATAACATCTCGGATCTTGCCGCCCATTATGGGATACCCCAGTTTTTACCAGTTGCCCCTCGCACAACTCCACGTAGAACAACAGACTTCGAAGAAGAATCCTCACCACAACAGACTGAAACCTTCTTGTCTTCACCCGATTTCACAAATCTTTGCTCCAACTACTTGACCATGTTGTCTCAAAAACCCGATGATAATGGCGTGAATGTTGTCCCAACCGAGGACACTGCGCCGGTAGCGGCCGTTCCAGACGTGATGGACGCTGAAGTTATTCGGTCACTCATGGACGTGCTGAATGGTTCGTTGTATTTTGCGACTTGCTTGATTCAGTCCAACTTATCTTGCTCCACAGCAACGCCTGAGCTTCAGATGTCCAATGATCTGAACGAGTATCTAACGTCGCCACTTATCGATTCGCCTCTCGATGATGACTTGCTTACTACTCCTGCTGTCGGGTCCGACATGCATGCGGGCATCATGACAAGTCCCCTTATGGGTGACTTTGGTGGGAATGACTCCTTTGGCGAATTCCCGTCTCTCTTCGGCGAGTTCAACGACCCCATGTATCAGGGGTCGAAGCCACCACCGAATGGGTCACCCGTCTCCCCCCATCAACCAGATTTTGATACCATGTACAGCATAGAGCCCCTCAACACACCGCTCATTGACTCCCCCAGTGCCTCTCCATTCCATAGAAAGATGGCGCCTCTTCCATCAGCCAAGCGGAAGTCCACCGTCACTGGAACTCGCAAGAACCTTACTCCAGAGTCGCTTGTTCCGATTGATGCACCTACCCAATTGCGCAAGTATCTCACCCCCTCCTCTACTTCTCGGAAAGAGCTTCCTGCCACCTTCCGTCGTAAGCGGCTTCGCACTGCTGACCCTGGCGGTGAAGTAGACCAACTTGTCGAGGAGGGTCTGACTCCCACGCTGTCAGAGCAGGAGCAGATTGAAGTTAAGCGACGTCAAAACACGGTCGCAGCTCGCCGGAGTCGGAAGCGTAAGCTGGAATACCAGCGGGAGTTGGAGGAGAGTCTGGAACAGTACAAGCGGGAGGGCGAGATGTGGAAGCAGCGAGCGATGACCTGCCAGGCGTTGCTTCGCAGCCACCATATAGAGTGCCCAGAGTTCCCTGATTCATGATCTCTGTTCCTCTCCCCGGTGTTCTTTTGTGTTTCTCTATATCCATCACTGTCCGTGTCCCATGCATATCTTTCTTCGCAGACGCTTTATGCCAGCCCCAGCCTGGGTGATCAGGCTGTAATCTTCGATGCTCCGTGTATTCCTATTCCTCCATCCATCAACTTTTCCGTCTTCCACTGGTTAGGAGCATCGTCGTAACCCCCCATCCCCCGTCCCCCGTCCCCCATTTTCGTGCTTTCTGTGCAATCGTTGCAGTCTCCTTGAATCCAACCTGTCCCCCATCTTTTACTCGATATGTGCTATGTGCCTCGTTAGATTGAATAAAGCAAACATGTGGATTGTAATGTTGCACCAGAGACGGTTGATATACTCGTAAAATATGTCGTTGGGACCCACGACATCCCAATGTGGTGGAGTTATTCAAGACGATCCTTCAGCTACATCCAACACTGTACCTGGTGTGCGAAAACGACAGCTGCTTCGACAACTCCAAGATATACTCCAATACTGCCTCTGCAAGTTGCTTGCATAATGCCATTGCCTGAACCCTTTTAGTGCGCGGATCAAGTCAATCTCGATGACCTTTCCCCTCACTATAACTATCTCGTGGTGTATTCTGCATTCGGTAGTGATAGGTCTGTTGTTGCAAATTCGTAGACAATCCTCCATGCTTCTACCACTTCACTGGTGGGCGATTGGTGGGTTCGTCACGGGGCTTCCGTACGTTCCGCATCGAGCACTTTGATGTTGGGAAAGTTTTCGCAGACGTGAGAAATGGTAAGTTGTGTGTCCACCGGCGCGATTTGCTCGGTCTCGCCCAGCTCCATCATGATACAGATCCGGGTCCATGCATAGCTATCTAATGGCTATGCAATAGGCAAAAATTCACATGTTTTGACTGGGCCCAACATGGGACCCTTCGAAAATCAATGCAAGATGAGGGAGATGCATTACTGTACTGTCATATGCATTACGAGCATATCGACTGTAATGCCCCATGAGAAGTGAAGGCACATTCAGGCATGGGAAAGCCCACTTGTCAAAAAGCGGTCTGATATATACGTAACCTTTATGATGCTTAAGTACGTTGAACAAGGAACTTGAGTGCTTGAATTCCCCAGTTACCATCAGCCAAAATTCCGCCTCGCCGTGAACACTCTTCGGCGTTCTCCACCTCTGTTGACTTGGGTCGCGAGCCTCGTGGTCGAAGTCCCACTCTCTTCACTCCTCGCTTCTCCATGTTTGCCACGCCCGCGAGGAACAGCACCTACGAGCGTCTCGAAGGCGGGATGGGTCCCGGCAGACCGGGCAGACAACTCGCTTGGAAGAAGATAGCGATCGGGTGTGGCGTACTCATGGGGCTTGTCTGGTTTTTCGGTCCTCGTGGAGACGCCCTCTCAGCAGGTACGCCATTTTCAATTTTAATCCGGCGAAAAGGAATACACATCTACTCCTACCCTCAGAACTTCCAACACCTGGATTAGAAGATATTTATCCGCCACATGGAAAGATACCCTTTCAAGCGCAGACGAGCGTGGTGCTAGACGACGCACTCCGTCCGACCTCAACCCCCTCCTCGACTGTTTCCGCCCCATCTGCAGTACCTACATCTCCAGAAACCGATCCCGACCCCCTCAAAACAGTCCATTGCACGGCTCCGTATGCATCCCACCTCCCCCTGGTGCAATACGCGCTCATGATCGACGCCGGTTCGACCGGTTCCCGTATCCACATTTATAAATTCAACTATTGCGGTCCTTCCCCATCGTACGAATACGAAGTCTTCAAGATGATTCAACCGGGGTTGTCCGATCGGACCAAGACGCCGCAAGGCGCTGCGGAGAGTCTAGACGTCCTCTTGGACGAAGCGCTCCACGTCGTACCGGCGTCGTTGCACCGCTGCACGCCCTTGGCGGTGAAAGCGACGGCAGGATTACGCCTGCTTGGCGACGAGGAGAGCCAGGCGATCTTGGATGCGGTGGAGAGGAGGTTGAGGGACAAGTATCCGTTCGTGGTGCCGGACGAGAATGGGGTGGTGATCATGGATGGGAAAGACGAAGGTGTGTATGCGTGGATTACGGTCAATTATTTGTTGGACACGATTCGGGCGGATTCGCCCAAGGACACGCCAACATATGCGGTGCTTGATTTGGGGGGTGGGTCGACGCAGATCGTGTTCGAGCCGGAAAAGGGTGGGGAGGCAAGAGTGGATGCGGGTGGGGTGCTCAAAGATGGGGAACACAAGTATGAGTTGGTGTTTGGGGGAGAGGAGAGAGTGCTGTATCAGCATTCGTATTTGGGGTATGGGTTGAAGAGTGCGAGAGGGAGCGTGCATCGGGTGGTGGAGTTCATGCATGGGTTGAGGGCGACGCGGGTGAGTGGGGAGGGCGAGCTGCCAAGGGTGGCGAATCCGTGTCTCGCACGGAGGACAACGAAGGAGGTGGACGTGCCTTTGGGAGAGGGCAATGGCAAGACCAAGGTGTTGATGGCAGGGGAGGATATTGGGAGTTTCGAGGCGTGTAACCGGATTTTAGAGTTGGTCATGGCCAAGGATGCGTGAGTTGTCGCTCTTCTCTTCTTTTCACTTCGGCGTTCACGACTGATGGTTTAATTGTAGTATCTGCGAGGTCAAACCGTGCTCGTTCAATGGTGTCTACCAGCCTTCATTGTTGGATGCCTTCCCGACAGGCAAGATCCTTCTCCTGTCGTATTTCTACGATCGGATCATGCCCCTGATACCCCCACCACCCAAAGGCGTCCAACCACGCATCACCGTCTCGACGGTTACCGCCCTCGCACGTCAAGTCTGTGCAGGCCCGAGCAGCTGGCTGGACCACTGGGGTGCCTACCCCGACGTGATGGAAGAGTTGGAAGACCGACCCGAGTGGTGTCTCGATCTGACGTTCATGCACGCCTTGTTGGGACTTGGGTACGAGTTTGCGGACGAGCGGGACGTGGCGCTTGGGAAGCGGATCGAGGGGACGGAATTGGGGTGGTGTCTTGGTGCGACGATCGCGATGGTGGGGGGTGGGAAGGTAAGGTGTCAGGCATGAGGCATCGAGGTTGGAGTTGGAGTTTGAGGGAGGGGGAGGGGGGGTGGATGTGGACGTGAGCCAAAATATCGTAGATTCCAAGTAGAGCGAACATTCGACGTATCTATTTTATTGTCTACGCTTTCGACGAACGTTTCTTTGCATGTACACATTTATGCTGAGGCTGGGCACATACGAGTTGAGTAAGTGGAACGGCCATCGAGTCGTCAACCAGGCTGGTTATATGTAGAACGCCCTGCGCTCAATCCCTTGAAATTTACCAGGGTCCTGGACGTGGAGCGAAATCCCGAAGTCTTCGCACCCATGAATCACACACTTCAGGTCAGCTACATAATCCGTATAGACCTACTGATCGAACGAGACTTCCCGAGACAAATACAGCCGGCAGAAACACAAGAAACGAACGTCTTTCGATTGAAGGAATGTGAGAGTCTACTGGAGGTATTTCACGAAAGAAAAACAGTCAATTCTAGCGCTGAGCATCGGTCGACTGCCTTTGCAGATCTTCTCGATGGGCAAGCAGTACTTGTACCGTATTCCAAGTAAAACACATTGAGGTATTGATATATTGGAAATGCCAATGTTGAGCTCATGATGAAGGTATCGCGTAGTGTAATCAATGCCTATTTGGCATGGTGAACATGAGTCAGACAATATAGGTCCTGGTGAGTTGCCTTCCTTCATATCAGTCATACAATTTGGTGACAAAGGATTTTGAATTGGACATACAGGATAATGTTACATTTCATCGACTTACGTCGTGGTAGAGTTTGCAAACAATGAGCCCCGCACCCTGCCAACCACGTCCAGGGCATCGTTCATGATGCGCTCAATCGGCCCCTCTTCCTGTGTAGTTCGAAGTCTCGTCCACCTTGGAGGCATTGACGGTAGTGATCGTAGGCTATTCCAAAGCAACAGTGTTTCGTGTGCACTAGGACGGTCCTTTGGATCCGGCCTTGTCATTAACCGTGCCAGATCCCCCAAGGCTACCAATCCTTTGAACTCCTGCATGCAAGTGTGAAATCCAAAAGGCAGAACAAAAATAGAGAAAACATACGTTGACGATCTTGGTCTGATATACAGATCCAAGGTAATAAACATCTAACTTGAATGGGTCGTAGGGTAACCCTGAATTCTGCTCGGGTGCCTCTACTCGACCAAACTCTCCAGTGACAAGACGTTCGCGCTGCCCTGGGGCAAATTCTGTCGATAACCCAAAATCAATGAGATAATATTTGATGTCGGCTTCAGAGCGTTTGTGGCTGAGAAAAAGAACTCCGCCATCACGAGCTTGCCAGGGATTCATTGGATGCCAACCGTCTTTGTAGAGACTCGAGCCATCCATGAGAATATTTGCAGCTGCACAATCACTACATGTTTCACCGTGAGCGCCAAAACGTGAATGCAATATCTACCTACCGGTGTGCCACGTTTTGATCATGCATGTACACGAGGCCCTGGACGTGACATTCAGAAAAGGGTGCATGCGGCATAACAAAGATACAACCTCCAGAGTTTGATCCACGAAATCGACGACTTCCCCGACAGAAGTAAAGTGCGGTTCGTCGAATGGGCGAAGGACGGGCATAACAATGTATTGATACCTCAGATCTTGTTCGTCTGGAAACACGGCGAGTATCGGGATACAATGATTCCTTTTATCTTTGCGGCTCTTAGATGACCCTAGGCGCGAAGCGATATTGACCTCATTGGGGTGAGTCGTAGTGTCGACTCTTTTGATGAACACCTCTTTATTGTCTTCGCCTTCGACCGTGGCATCCAGAAGAGACCCTTTCTGGTTGCATAAGTACTGAGTGAGGAGTCCACCAGGAATGGGGGAACGGCTGACCCACTGAGTTATACCATCTTCAAAGTTGCTGACGATTGGGTTAGCTTCAAATCTCCAAGATGCTTGCCACTCAGGATGATAACGCGGTCGAAGAGTGTAGCCTTTGTTTCTGAAGAAATGATATCTGTCTCTCCAGAAAATTTCCTCTTTATACAAAGTCTCGTAGTGAGACTTCGGCATGAATCTAAAGAACAGAGAAGGATCTGCAGCACTCAAGAGCGAGAAGTTTACACATCATTGAGCTGCACGCGCTCCGATTCTAGTGACCAGCATCTGCACAGCCACCCGAACCACAGCCTTGGCGGGAGCCAACTGGTCCCACCGATCCAAATAACATGCAAACTATTGAGCGTGTTGTCAATGTCATCCTCAAGGCTGCTGCATGTTCACAGCAAATGCTCAGTACAAATTCGCTTCGGTGGAGTCGTCCTCGAATACAACTCGTTTCCAACACTTCACCTTCAAGCTTTTTGTACCCGCGAGATCATCGAAGTTCTGAACCATGAACAACGGTTCATTCTCCTTTTATTCCAACGTCTTTGGATTCATAGCAGGTGGCATCTCGTTACTTGGGTTCGTCGTTGCGGTGTGTCGACTTCACCTCCCTAGTAATAAAATCAAAGCATTGGAAAATCTCTTGCATGACACGGAGACTACCTTTAACAAGTCAGTCGAAGCAGGGCTCCTGGTTCCTGAGTTCATAGAGAGGGCAGGCTATCTTCTCACTGGGTGAGCCTGGTGTTGTTTATCTTTCAAGTCTTTTATGATGTACTCTCGCCTACCAGACTCAAGGAGGAGACGTGCAGATTACGAGCACGTGCGTATAATGCAACGAGCCTGCGCAGAGATTTCTTCGAATTCTTCAGGGGAACATCGAACGAGATCGGGCACACATGTCAATCCGTCAAAATGCTACAAGCTGAAATTATCGTTCGTGCCTGAACTCCATCGCTTTTAGAGCCCTTCTGACCTAGACACGACAAATCAGACTTCCAGTGAGGAGAGACGCCGCATACTCATGCGAATGAATACAGCTCCCCAGGTTTCCCCTCCTGCCCTTCCGCCCCACCCTGAGGCCGAGTATCCCCCAACCCCATTACCTTCCACTGCGATCCCTCGTCCCCGCTCGTGTCCCCCTGCGTTTCCAACGTGGCAACCACGAGACGCGCAGGATCCAGTCGTTGAGAGCAGTGAGTCACTCAATTGAGGTAGAGTGCATCACTTACCTTGATCTGATCAAATCTCCAATGGATCAGATCCTTTCAGCGACGCTTCACGAAGTGATTCAGACGTACGGTCAGCTGACGTTCACATTTGAACATCAACACCGTACGTCAGTTGACTTTGGGCATGAAGCTCGAGTGTTGTGGGTCTCGTGTTGGATGCACTGGATGTACCCACAATCAATTCCCATCAGCAGACAACTTTCCCTTTCCAGCTATACCTCATGTGATATTTATACAGCATTGCTATTTATTTATCCTTCTTTATGTACCATACTTTAAATATTGATGGCTGCTCTGGTGCTCATGCCAAAGAATGGACATGTGGTTCATTATTTCAAAGCAATAGTGGATGAATGGATTTCTCAGAAGCCATCATGTTCACTTGACACGACATGGTTGGGGGAATCGAAGACTGACTCAAATGTTGGACGAAACAGAATCCGGGCCGCCCTGGAGTGCTCCAGGTTCCATTTTGTTCAACGTTTAGACTAGTCTCAAAGACTGGTAACCGCGTTGTTTCAACTTGTGCGAGTCAGTCTCACAGTGACAACGAACTTCTATTCCCAATGTTGACTCCTCATCACAGCCCCACCCACAGTAAATCGTATCCGGCGCGTCCGCTCGACGTGGACGCACCTTATACCGAAGTATGTCGGCGTTAACTGGGGTGTTCGAGTCTCAGGATGTCGCGTAAGCTGACGTCCGGTCGAGCAAACTACTACACTGAGGTAGTTTTCCGGTAACGTCGTATCCTAAGTTAAAAACCACCCGTCCGGCGTCGACGAGTCAGCCAACTCTGTTATCGAACATTTGTTCTCAGCCTATTCTGAAAACTCAATTGACCGCGACCTCAGCCGATGCCGAAGTTTTCGCACTCTGGCAGGATCGCACGATCTGCACCGAACGGTTAGGCCTCATATTTGGAATCGCGCTTATATTTGCCAACTACGGTATATTCTTCAAGCTTCAAGCATCGGCAAAGTGGCTGCCGATGATCCTTGCGAGCCACGAGCGTATTGCTAGAAGCAATCCCAGAGCGAATGAGACCAAACTAGCTCGCAGTACTGATTGAACGAGCTAGATTACACCTTTTTTTGTCCACCCATGCGTGCCGACCGCACTGTCTGATTGCGCTACCGCTGCGGCACAGCCCGTGCGAAAGAGAAATGAGTGCGATCAAAGTCGGACACACAACGGTTGGTCATCAAAATTTGTCATCAAAACTGCCCCCCTCCCTTGCACGGAGGTCCGACGAGACTCGGATAGGCACTTTGCTTGGCGCAGTCAACGTTACATACCTAGTACGTCCATCTAGCGCCGGGCCGTACATAAACCCCACAGATTTCCTGTCGATGCTCCGTATCACACACCAATGTCACTTCCTGATAGCACCACTGTTCTCATTATAGGGGCAGGTCCAGCAGGCCTTGCCGCAGCTTTGTCTCTCCTCCACCATGGCTTTCGTGACTTTGTCATCGTAGACGCCGTGCAGCACGGCGAGAACACCTCTCGCGCTCTCGTCGTTCATGCTGCCACTCTCGAGGTAAGGCGCTTCCTTGTGCCTCTAGGCTCTCGTGTCTCAATGTTTCCTAGGCCCTGGACACGATTGGGTGTGGAAATGACATCATATCACAAGGAACAAAGGCAACAAAGGTCGAAATAGGGACGCGCTCAGGTGTCCTGGCTAATCCTGATGTCACGTATCTCAAACGATACACGCGGCACGCGTACACCGTTGTCATTCCCCAGAACTTGACCGAACATGTTCTCGGGACAAAGCTGGCTAGTCTCGGCGTATCTGTCCATCGACCTCTGAAGGTGGTTGGAATGAAGCGCAACACGGACAATACGCAGCTGACGGATGTTGCGTTCGAAGACGGCAGAGTGATTACCGCGAAATATGTCGTCGGTGCGGATGGTGCACGCTCAGTGGCAAGTCCTTGTTTGCAATCTTTGATGTCACGTCGCTCACATCTGCGCTTAGGTTCGTACGATCGCTGGTATTGGTTTCGCTGACCCGATGGGCGAAAGGGCTGAAAAAGTGACCAACCTCGCCCAGATGGTCCTCGCAGACGTCACTTTTGATGCTCCGGCCGAGGACATCCCTTTCACAGGCACTTTGTCCCCGAACAGTTTTTTCCTTTGTGTCCCCATGCCTTCCACTTTTAACGAATACCTCGTCGCCAACGGTCACCCCTCTCTTACTGGCCAACTCTACCGCATCGGCTCTGGTGTCCCCTTGGAAGATGGAGAGATTCCGCACTCGCCCTCCAAGGAATATCTCCAAAACCTTGTCGATCGATTCGGGCCGTATAAATTATCATCCGATCCTTCCGTGAACTCCAAGTCCAAGTCCATACGGATCAAGGACGTCGTTTGGGCAACCCGTTTCCGCAACCACGCAGCGATCGCCGATACCTTCTTCACGCGCCTTGGCTCTTCAGGATCATTACAACCAGGAGAACCAGAGGGCGGCGCTATCCTTCTCGTAGGCGACGCGGCACACATTCATTCCCCCGCCGGTGGGCAGGGTATGAATCTCGGTTTGCGCGATGCCGTCTTCTTGGGTGAAGCGTTGACGAAGCACATCCACGCTGCCGAAATCAAGCCCCTCTCCGAAGCGGACGTGATCCTCCACGATTTTGCCGCGGTGCGACATGCACGTGCGCTCGAAGTGATCGGGCTCACCAAAGGGATCTTGTCGATCATGGGTTCGAAGAGTGGAGGATGGATGTATTGGTGGTTGCCGATCAGTGCTGCGACGGTTCGGAATTGGGTGTTGTGGGTGGCGGGGAGGTTACCATTTATGCAGCGAAAGATGGCTTGGGAATTGAGTGGATTGGGTCGGAGGTGATTTTTGCGCTGGCTTTTCTTAAATTTCACTTTGGGGATGTGTCTGTTTTGCGACTATCTGATCAATGATCATGATTCATACATACTGTCTTCTCGAGGTATTATATCTGGTTGTATAATTGATATACGAACAAGTTGTTCTTCCTTTGATCACATTTGCAGGAACTCGATCGTCGCCGCAAGGATCGAGATTAGATGCTAAGAGAAATGCTGCGATCTTTTCAGCCGTTTCAAACCTCGAATAATGATCCTACATGCCTGCCCTTCTTGCAGTCCAATCTCCATCTCTTCTCTACCGAGCCAACCCACTACCCCTCTCCTCGCTTGACCCCCGCTTATAACCTGTGATGACCCATCAACTCAACGTGAACTGGATTACATTTGTATCCCCACGCTAGTACTTTCCATTGTTATTGACAGTATTTATTTTCACAACGACAAGAACACCGACTGACTTGGATTTGTCGGTGCCGACGTTTCAGCAGCGTATCTGAGATTGTGCGTGCACCCTGGAGAGTCCCAACCACAGATGAGAAATAAATGATAAATATCCACGATATCAGTACTGAGGCAGACTCCGCAAAATATATTATTTACCATCTTTCTCTGAATAGCAATGTACTTATCACATTACACGCATCAAAACCATGCAAGTATGTACCTGGGACTATTCCAAGCGTCCTCCGATAAATATTCAGGAAATAGTGAACTGGTTGCTGCAAGCATATTCCACAGAATGGTCGCTGGAGGAACCACGACAAAGAAAGCATTGTCAGCGATGACGCGTTCAGAAGCCACTGAGAGTGACAGAAACACGAGTACATACCCGACCTTGGTTGCGATGAGCCGATATAAACTGGTGAGTGATGTCAGATTACCACGCTCGTCGAATGTTGCAAATGGGGGTACACACAACGTCGAGTTGGTGCCCTGAGGAAGCACAATGTCGACGCTCGGAATGGTGGACACATTGGTGGCGACGTTATTCGTATCAGATGAACCTGTGTTCTGGCTATCCGAGGACGAGCTCGTGCCCTGGCCGCCCGAAGATGTTGAACTCTGGCCATCCGAAGACGAGCTTGTGCCTGAATTAGACGAGCTCAGCAAGATGAGGTCAACTTTGGTGGGGTCGCCCGGCACGCTAACAATAAACTTGACGGGGAAGGTGGGATCATCCTTGCTAACGTCCCCTACCTGGACTTGTAACGCGGAGACGGAGACAAGACAGAGGGCGAGAGCACTGAATGCCCACGTCGGTCAATGTGACGATAGGGGAGATGCGAAGAATATACCCGAGCTTGGTGAACATGGCAATCCGATGACGAAATGCGAGAGGGAGAAAACTGTAGGGAGTCTGGCCCGGGACTCTAGGGTGTCAAATGGCATCTATGAAGGCCCAACGCAATCCGATTTCAGCCTATTTAAAAAAAAATTCTGTTGAAATCTGGAGTGTTCTGAGCCGAGACCACTTGGGGTTTTATCTGCCAGCTTTGCCAGGTGCTATACTGCCGTGGCGAGCGGTTAAGCCACACGTCTGAAGAGCCCCCCATGGCGTTAGTAGAATCGTCATGGTGGCATCAACATCCGGCTAAGAGTATCAACCAATATTGATCGGAGTACTCGGAGATGCACGTGAGGGTATTCGCACTTAGTCTGGTGACCATGTTGAGACTAAGTCTATCGACGGCTCGTTAGTCTCACGGCCTCATACTTAGTAAGGTCCGGTCACCAGACTAATTCGCACTCCACTCGCTTTTTCTGAGGCTGTAGGTGGTATGCTGAGTTTCGGTCCGTCTGCCCTGCCGACTGAGCTCATTTGCTATCCCCAGAGCACGCCATATATAGAGTACACTTCAGTCGTTTCACCCTTCTGCGGGTTCATGAGTGGCGAAAGCCAAGGGTAATTGCTAGTGCATGACGTGAAACAACCCTGCCACCTGTTGCTCCATCCTCAAGCAACATATGGCCGCACGCGCAAGGGTACCTTGCATCCCACCTCGCCGGCGATCTTTGGCCGTGGAAACACACCTCTCCCGATCTCAATCTTGGAATCGATACCATCGCGCAGCTCAAAGACAAAGTTCTTCACGAGCACCGTCAAAACCGTCTACCAGAAGAAAAGAAAAGAAAAGAAAAACACGCTATAAGAATTAAAAGGCCATTACACACTGCAGACACACACCTTGAACTCCGCAACTGCAAAATTCTTCCCCAAACATGTCCTCGGTCCATCCATAAACGTGAGCAAGTGTCGATGTCCTTGAATTTCTTTGGCTTTGGCAGGTATCCCATCCCGACCATGCCCGTCCTCGAGCCATCGACTTGGCCGGAAAATTTTGGCATCCTCACCCCAAAATGCGGCGGAGCGGTTCATGCATTCCACCGAAATAGTGATGAGGGTGCCTTTGGCGATTGTCAGGCTGTCGACCAGTTTGCCGGATTTCGTGCGGACTGGTTCGGAGAGCGGGATCACATCATCCTCGGTGGCCTGTGGAGGTGTCATATAATCGTCAATCATCGACGGCGCGAGACACAGGGTAGATGAGGAGGAGAGAAGGTGGGTGGAGACGTACAATACGTGTCTGGTCGACGATAGGCGGGTGGACCCGGAGGATCTCGTGGGCGACGGCGTCGAGATAAGGAAGACAGTTTGTAAGTTGATCGTACGTCGGGTCTGCGCCATGCTCGATAAGCTCATTTCGCAGCTTTGTCTGCACGTCCGGGTTCCGCGAAAGCTCGAGCAGAGCCCACTAGGAAAGCGGTCAGTTCACGCATGGGGAATACATGGGTGGGATTTACAGTCAAGCTAACTAGAGTGGAGATGTGTATCAGTCTGGATGCGTTCAAGAATATACAGCGAAGACACCTGCCAGAAGTCGTTTCGTAACCTGCGAGGAACAACACTTTCATCTATAAAACCAGCGTCGGCGACGGACGTCGAGGACGCGTGTAATGAGATTCTTTACCTGGGCCATGACTTCGTCTTTCGTCAGGTGAAACTCCGAATCGGCATTCGCTCCTTTGACTATTTTTTGAATCGAGCATGTCAGTGGTGCATACAAAGGGACGTTTGGAATAGACCATGTACTCAGCAAACCAATAATGGACCTTTCTTCGTTGCCCCCGACTACACCCATCTCCGACTCTTTCTGTGTTCGGGCGAGCAACATATTCGACATCTCTTCAATTGCGACGTTGAACTTCTTGATGAGCCTCGTATGTGACGTAGGTACCTGCGTGAGGAACGGGAAGGCCTGCACTAAGAGAAGAAGGCCTTTATCGAGGGTGGAGCGAGGAGATGCGCCGAACATGTCAAAGATTTCGATTATCTGTGCGTGCTTGCCTTCGAGCGTGCCAAAATTGTGAGAGAAACCTGCGAGACCAATAGTATCGAGTCTGCCACAGTGGTTATGGATGTATCCCGAGAAGACGGGAGTGAGAAACCTACGATATGTGATTCATCCTTCAACACCAGCAAATCAGAGATTGGTTACGAAGGTACGAAACGCCATTTCACAAAACGCACCAGTTTTCGACGTCAATGAGAGCGCTATCCCTACCGCTCGACTGGATGAGAACATCCCAAGCTCCCTTGGCCTTTGAAGCGAGTTCCCATTCACGTCAAACAATGCACACTACCCATACGATGGCAATCTGACCTTGTATGCTGAGTCGTAGAAAATCGGTGTCAACTGCCGAATGGCAGCGATGCTGAATGCAGGTGTCAAAGACTTGCGTTGTCTGGCGAAATCGGTCAATGTTTCCTCGGAACGAGTCAAATTATGGATATACCTCCTATGATTCTCTCCATCGGCCCATGACAGACCTTTCCCAACCTCGATCCAGGCATCAGCAACACTGTATAACACAGGGATCCTCATCAACCACGTACGAAATTCGCGATTAATTTCTTCATTGATGGAGTCTGAACATATGTCCACACGTCCTTGGAATAAGAATGGGCAATAGCTTTGGAATCACACAAGACGATCGTCTTATTCCCCAAGGTCGACGGGACAGTGTATACCAGACCATATTCCTGTGCCCACGCTTCGTATACGGCGCCGGAGTCCTCTGCGTCGAAGATGCGCTCACCGACACCGTAGAGGAAGCTCTCGCTGGGTGGTCCTCGGAGCTGTGTGGTGCGGAGTTGCTGACCGGATGCGCGGATCCATCGATGGATGATCCAGATCGCTGTGCAAGCGGCGGCGGCATCGAATGCGTACCACTGATGGGGACGAGTGTGGGTCAGAACGGTCTCCAAGACCTCCAACGCCGTCCGAGTCGTAGATAACAGTGCATCGAGCGACATAGTGAACGATGGTATGTCAGCTGGAAGAGAGGTACAACGGGTCGACGGTCCGAAACATTGGTACCCTTCCTGCACCCTATATATGTTTCCCATGCGTAGTTTCTCTCGAGGCTAGCCTCATTTAGCAATAGAACGACGGAGTTGTTCGAATTCGACAGGAAAGGACGGAGAAGTGACCGTGAAGATCTAACAATAGGCCCCGTTGGCCGGAGGGATATCGAACCCGTCGAGTGCATGGAACGGGCCCTGGGATATTGGTGCCTACATTTCATGCCAAACAGATTGGCAACCGGGACGAGATCACACCCGTTTTGAAACACTGCTAGAATCCGGGGGATCGCCGTCCTCGGAGATCAGTACATGCATGTTCTTACCTCGGGATCGTCGTTCACAGGGAGAGTCGCAAGAGCGTGTGAACATACGAGTTTCGGGTTAACTGGCGCATATGCATGACGATCACCTACTCAAGGTCCGAGCGGCAGAGCAACACAGCAGGCGGCGGACATAATACGCAGTCCAATCATAACTCATGCCGAGGTGATATACATCTACGGGCGAGGAAGGAAGTGAAGTCGAGAACCCAGAACAAAGAAAGCGGCTTCAAGGACTTTGCTACGATACGAACGACTCATCCGATATGACTCGTCCATCCTGGTCTCCCGTTCGAACCCAACACATAGTACCAATCCCCCATTACACCAATGTATTCTTTCAAGTTTTGGTCAATCTATTGCCGGACCGTGACAATGACGGATCACTGGATTGCATTCAATGGCACCTCCCTTTACCGTTCGTAGGTAGTGCCGCGAGACCGAAAGCCACTCCATGGGGATACCAACTTGTTCCCCGGGGTGCGCAAAGTTCAAACGCTGTCCCTGCTGAAGCGTCGTCCCTGGAGGCATGATCAAATATGGCCAACGAAAACACAGTGCGGGCCAAGGACAGTCAATAAACGTTTCTCTTTTTCCAAACAAGTGCATACGAAGATCGGTGATATGATGCTCGTGGTGGTGCGAACGGCCAGGGACGAGATCACAAATCGAACTGACATTACCTGTGCTTCATACAAGCGCGCTCAGGTCCTCATTCCGTACGCAAGGGCTACTTAGCCGCGTGCGGCGAGTCACTCGTTTTGCCTCGGGATGTGTGACGCATCCGCGGGACCGTTTGAAACACGGTCTGACGACTCCGTTGCATCAAGTCCGAGTCGGCCTACCAGGGTCGTCCCAATCCACCCTTCGAGATTCAACTTATCAACTAGATCCCCGAACATGTCCAACAATGTCACCAGACTAAGAGAAAATGCTGCGCCACCGCTGCGATTGCCGCCCATACCTAATTGAGTTGGCATCTTCTTTATCTCGCTCGAGGCGATCGTAAAACTTGGTGACCAGCGACGTGACGCTCGGAGTGGCCCAAGACCCAAGACCTTATCTGGTTTCGCTTCCCTGAACGTGAGCTCGCGCTCAAAGTACTTACCTGGACTGTGAAGGAGGGAGTCTGACCCGCCTCAGACACTGGCAGAGACGAAACCGTGCAGCCACTTGCTTCATCGCCAAGAGTACTCCCCCAGCCACGACTACTGATCGCTCAGGTAACGCGATCCCACTCTTTTACTTAAGCGACCCAAGGTGCACGACTTATCTCGGACCAATATATATACAAAGCACCGTAACACTACTTGTCTCGATACTTACAAGTCCAAAAATGGCTTTTCTACTCGCATAACTCTGGAAAGCCGTTCTGCATCCAAGATTTTCACGGATTTTACTAGACGGACTGGTCACCAGACTACTTACTAGTAGTCTCTACGAACTAAATTTGCATCACATCGTAAGTCCCTACTAGTACTTCTATTATGTATGTCGCCACTGAGGAGGGACGGAAACTATGGAAATTACGGTCACGCCCGTGAGAACTTGCTCTAGTCCGAGGAAGTCCGGTTTTTCCCGTGGTGGTGCACTTGTGTGACCACCAGGAATTGGGACATTGACAAATTACCAAATCTTGAACTGATGCAACGCAGTCGACATACTACTGTACTGGCAAGTCTCCCGATGCCTTGTTGAAACGTCTCCCTCAGGCACATCAATTTGAAGGACATGCAGGGTGGCCATTTGCTGACGGGCCTTTCGCGGTAACATGAAGGCCAAGAGGATATTCTATTAATAAGGTGCACCTGACACTTAAAATTTGATGCCACGTGCGCCTACGCAGCTCTTGAAGAGATTCTGAATGATGGATCGCACGCGGTGACCGCTGGTGGCCAATCATTTCGTTTGCACGACAGTCTTTAAATATGTGACAGTGGGAATTCTGGTGTTCACACCGGGAATCACTAATGTTCTTCGGTTCCGGATCTGATTCGCCTACTTGATTGATGCGGTCCCACCAGATTTACTTCTGCCAGTGGGTGCACGTTTCATCCCCGGAAGTCTGCCTCAGGTTGGTCGTCATGACGAAATGCATCAGGATTGCACTCGATAGTCTTCCTGCAAACGTTGAATTCAAGATTTCGTGGTCACGCATGTGATTCAAGAGCCGGAAGCGATTGAGTAAGTTCTTTCCGCTGACCATACTCAACCAGAAATTTGAGTCAATTTTGAGTGTCGTGGTCTTTCGGAGTTTGCGGATAAGTTTTCCTACGGTTCTGTCATTTCGTGACATAACCGTGCATCATGATCTGCTTCTCGACCTGTTTAACGCAATGGCTCACACCTATATCTTAAGCTGTGTGCGGTATGGGAGAGCACTCTTGCCCACTTCTGCCCGCATAACACAGCTGCCAGATCTGCTGAAAACTGTTATAGCTGTGTTGCCAGAAAGCAAACTGTAACTCAACGGGGATGAGCGTGAGCAGCTCGTTTAAGACATCGCTGAATTTTGATTGAACAGATCAACAGGATTTTGACACGCTCGTCCGTCTGGCTGACAACCTCTATTCACGTTACGAAGCGCAAGGCAATCCCCCGGACCTCAGCTTATGCATTGTTCACTACCGCTCGGCACTGACGCTAGCCAGGTCGTCCACCACCTTATCCAACGACACATGGAGCAAGTTGCTCAGTAATCTCGCCAACGCACTATCCATCCGCTTTCAGCGTCATGGCGATATAGCCGATTTGGACCACTCCGTGGAGTGTCATCTCACTGCCTTGGACTTTCGCCCTCCTGGACATCCTGGACGAGCCAACACATTGTCCAACTTTGCAACTGCATTGCTCGTTCGGTATGGAAAGCTTAGCATGCCGAAGGATATTGAACTGGCGATCGAATACTTCAGTACAGCACTTTCCATACTTCCTCCGCATGGTCGTCTGGGGCCCCTTATGAACTACGCCAGTGCCCTATTCTCCCGATTCCAGCACTCCGGAGACGTTTCAGATCTCAGTGACGCAATTCACCAATATCGTGCCGTGGTGGATTCTTCTCCTGCAGAGAATAAATCTATGTCATATTATAATCTCGCCAACGCCATCTTATCTCGCTTCAAGTTGGAAAATGACCCAAAGGATCTAGAGCTCTGCATAGAATACTCATCTATTGCATTACACGGTATGAGCATTGGTCACCCAGACCGTCTCCTCGCACTTTCGTGCCTTTCGACTGCGCTCATTCGACGTTTCGAAATACACGGAGATCCTGAGGACCTGCAGGTTGCGGTGAAGAACTTCAAATCCGCCCTCGAGCTTCGGTCTGCTGAAGACTCACCGCAGTTCATGGCGTTCTACGATCTAGCGGATGCACTCATAATGCGTTATAAGCTGTATTCTGATCTCCCTGATCTCGAGCTCGCAGTTGAACATTACCGCACCGCCCTTAATCTCCTTTCCCCCAATTATAAAGACGAGGGGATCTTCTTGGATAATCTAGGGAACGCATTACTCCTCCGCTTCTCCAGATTAGGAGATTTAAACGACCTCGAGGAGGCCATACGAAAACATTTTTTCGCCTTGGAGATCCACTCCGAGGATTCACCGCGGCGCGTCGTCACGCTCGAGTCACTTGGCGCATGCCTAGATGTTCGCTTCGAGCAATTCCGCGATCCCGAAGACCTTCACACTGCCATCGACCTTTACAATGAAGCGCTGATGGAGACTTCGCAAGACCATCCCCATCGTGCAGCCATCCTCAAAAGTGACGCGAGGAGTCTGGAGACACGTTTTAGATTATACGGAGGAATCGTCGACTTGGATGGGTCAATCTCCTATTGTCGTGAGGCGCTCGAGCTGTTACCTCTTCATCATTCAGATCAGACATCATTACACCAATTACTCGCGTCCTCCCTCGTACTACGCTTCGGGGAGACTGGAGACGAATTTGACCTTGACGAAGCCTATCTCCACTGCAACACTTCCATGAATATGCCGTATGCATCGGACTCGTCACGAGCAGCCTGCAATCTACTGCTTGCCCGTATCTTGAAGGCACGCATCCTCCCCTGGGAAGTCGGGAATATCGGGTCAATATTCCAACATCTCAGCTCCGCCAAGGACTTTTGTACTTTGAACCACCCGCTGATTTCAGACGTCTACGCGGAACTAGCGTCGACTTACTACCTTCGCTTTCTTGTCGAACAAAAACCCTCGGACCTCCATGAGGCTTTTGGGCATCATGAGCTCAGTATGAGCGTCGCCAGCGGCTCTTCGTGGCCTGCCTTTCGTGCATCGCTTCAGTGGGTTAGGGATGCAGAGACCTATGGTCACCGTTCAGGTGTCGACGTATACCGCAGCGCACTCCGCCTAGTCAATCGCCACGTCTCGGCAATGCGTTCTCCCGAGCTCCGACAATGTTTAGCCAGGAGATATAATGTCAATCTGGCGTATGATGGTGCTTCCTTTGCGCTGCGTTTTCGGGAGCCGGTGGAGGCAATCGAAGTTCTCGAAGGGGGTAGATCTGTCCTGTGGTCCCAGCTAGTGCGGGCCAAAACGTCCTTGGACGAGCTGCGGCTCACAGGAGAGTATGGGGCTTCGCTGGCGGACGCTTTTGAGCGCCTCTCCTTCCAGCTTGAACATATCCCTGGGGCTTCAAAATTTTCCAAGGACATCAAACCTTTACTGAAAGAAAGGGAAGCTGTTGCGGAGCAGATCCAGCGCGTAGAGGGCTTCAGATCTTTTCTCAAGCCTATCCCCTTCGCTGAGCTCGAGAGGGCTACATTAGACGGACCGGTCGTCATCCTCAATGCTAGTCAACGTACATGTGATGCTATCATTTTGCTCCACAATACGCCACCCACTCACGTGCCCCTTTCACATATGAGACCTCTGGATGTGTCGCAGATGGCGACACGTTTTCGGGAGCTTACTGGAAACCCCATTTCCGGCGACGATGACGAAGAAGCCCTGAAATATCTGTTGTCTGACCTTTGGGATCTCGTTGTCTCCCCGATCGTCCAACGTTTATCATCTCATACCCCGATGGGTTCCCGCCTGTGGTGGTGCCCCGCCGGCGCATTCGCGTCAATACCTCTGCACGCTGCAGGACCATATAGGGAAGGCGGGCCAAGTTTGTCACAAGTATACGTTTCCTCCTACACGCCTACACTCCAAGCCCTGATACGCGCCAGAGCTGAAATAGCTCACGTTGAAGTCCCACGGTCTCGTCGCACAAGCATGATGGTCCCGAGCTTTCTCAAGCGCAAGAAGTCGAAGCAGTTGTTAGCCAGCCTGACCATCCCCACGATCATCGCGATCGGTCATACAGCGTCCGACGAGCCCTGTCATGAGCTAGATCTGATACGCAACCGCATTCCGCCTAGCGTGCCGTTCAGGCGAATGGAGGGTGAGGAGGTGTCCTCGGAGGCCGTCCTTGCCGCCTTTCGAGAGCCGGTATGGCTCCATCTGGCATGTCCTGCTTCGCTGGACTCCCCCCTACCGTGCCATTCGGGATTCGCAACGAGAGACGGCGTGCTGTCGTTATACGACATCTCCAACGCCCGCCCTCAGGCAGAGTTTGCATTCTTGTCTGGACAGTGTAACAGAGGGGATGATACTGGGCTGGAAGAGGCGATGCATCTGGCTGCTTCACTGCAGTATTCGGGAGTCCGGAGTGTCATCGGAACACTTTGGCCGGTTGATGACGAGGGCATGCGGCGAGTGGCTGATGCATTCTATGAGGAAATTATTTCGAAGGAGGGAGGGCAGATGCAGTATACAAACACCGCGCGATCACTCAATGAGGCGCTGAGAGTGGTCGGAGGGGAGGTGTCGTTGACACAGAAAATTGCGTTTGTACACGTAGGTGCTTGAGTTTGCCCCATATGACAACAGAATGTGTGAGCAATTCCCCTCACCTATTCCATACGCATATGTGAACCCTATTGTAGCTTATACTGTTAGAAGAATCAATGATACATTCCCTTGTCGTGGGACGTAGAATACAGGTCATCGATTAATCCTCAATCTCCAAGTCACCATAGGGTTTGGCTCGGAAGTATGATTCCTCATAGTGATGGACTCGTACGAAACCATCCTCGCTTCCAGAAGCGTAACATGTTCCGGCAGGGTGAACTGCAATACTAAGCATACGATCAGTAAGCCATTTTCGCGCTCTGAGAAGCGACTGACGTATTCACGGGCCCGAAATGGCCCTTCACCCGTCCAACCTCCTCCTCGAATACCCTGTGCCAGAAACGGGTTTCAAATTTGCCCTGCCGTAAAGATGTCGTCGTGACCTGCATCGCCTCTTGTCCTCCACCGAGGAGAACCTGGTTTGCACTTAATTTGAATATGGGCTATACTAAAAAGTTAGTTCGTACTCACATAGGGCTTGTTTGGCGCGAGTGCCGCGCTATTGAGTGGTGTCTCTGTAGAATATGTCTTGAGCACTCGCAGGGTTTTGGTATCGTGTAGCTTGAAGGGCAGAAAGTAGTGAATGGCATTGAAATGATGACAAACGAATGTAAAACTGACCCGTGCAGTCTTATCCTTGCTGCTTGTCACGAAGTAAGTCCGATCCGGTGACAGTTGAAGATCGGTAACGGTATCCATGTGCGCACGCTCGTTGTTTAACGTTTCCGTCCCAGAGACGACGTCGAAAAGGGCGACCTTCCCAGATTCATGCCCGGTGAGGATGATATTGGGCGTATAAGTAAACGCGCACACTGTGGCTTTAGAGCCAATAGGATGGAACATGTGTTCTGGTTCGCGCGGTTCTGTAATACGGGATGGTAGATATGAGCGATATGGTGTCACAACAAAAAAACGAGGACGAACGGTCCGTTCCATCGCCGTCACGGTTTAATCTGAATACACGTATGGCGCCCTGGTGCCCCATACGTTGTTCTGTGATACAGACGACCCTCTCGTCGTCGTCACTGAACAGGACCCGTTTCACCGCGGTCGGGAACTCCCAAACGTACAGACATTTCCCGTTCGAGACATTCCAGAGGCGTAGCTGGTTGTCTGCCGAGCCGGAAACCAGAAATCTAGATTGTGCTAGCTCGAATGAGCACCCTCGACCGGATGGCTGACGTATGCAATTTTCAGACTCACAATCGACGTCGATCGTCCACACTGTCCCGTTGTGACCATCGTACGTCCCAAGCCGTTCACCGTTATGGGAAAACCAGACGTTGATGACGTGATCTTTTGAACATGAGAAAAGGAGATCGCCCTCGGCGTTGAATTTTATCTGTGTCAGAGAACGTTCGTGGCCTGATTTCTATTGAGTTTCCTAGCGAAAGAGTCAACCGAAGCAGCGCTTGCCTTGCAATAGAATTGGCCGCTGGTCAAGGTCATACAAAGTTAAATAAAGACAATCGTGGCAAAAGAACACTCACCATCGTGATTTAAAAGGGCTCTAGGGTGAGTGGAGACGTCTAGACGTCGAGGACGCTGGCGGTCAAGTCGAAAAGATTTCAGGGTGGCCAGTCTTTCCTTATTCGGTAGTCAGCTCTCGTTCAAAACGACCGAAGCAACGACGATGGGCAAGAATACAAAAAAAATTGTACAGCCAGAACCAGACGTTGAAGAGGAGACAAGCGAAGAGGAGGTCGTCCTAGACGAAGACGATGTCGAGGAAGTCTTTCTCGACGAGGATGCCATACCAAAACAAAAAGTCGAAATCGACAATACCGTGCGTGAAAGCGGATGTCTCTACCTCATCAAGTACGATGACCCCATGTCTTTTTTTTTTATCCCGATAGGACGCCCTTCGTCGCATACGTGAGACGATCCAACTCGACCCTTCATTACCATGGACAGAAACCCTCGTCGTTCCTTTCTCAGAAACCATCGACGTTGACGTCGACGATGACTTGAATCGCGAACTTGCATTGTGAGCAAACTCCCTCCATCCAGCGTATCTGGCCTTTTGACCTTTCTCGTTCGCATCTCTAGCTATAAACAAGCGTTGTACTCGGTGAACCATGCCCGCACACTCGCAGCATCCCATTCACTCCCATTCACTCGCCCCTCTGACTATTTCGCCGAAATGGTCAAGTCAGACGCCCACATGGAACGCATCCGCTCCCGGTTACTCGACGAGCGTGCTGGAATAAAAAAAGCCGAGGAAAAGCGAAAGGAACGCACAGCCAAGAAGTTTGGTAAACAAGTACAGCTCGAGAAACAGCGCGAGAGGGAGAAGGGGAAGAAGGAGATGGATGAGCGACTGAAAACGCTCAAACGAAGTAGGCTGCAAAATAATTTCTGAGAACATGCAAGGTCGCTCACGCTTTCGTCGCGCAGAACGTAAAGGGGCTCTTGATAGTCAGGACACCGGCGGAGAGGCTTTTGACATCGCCGTCGAGGACGCTATCTCTGATCGCCCCACAGCTAAACGTCCAAAAAGTCAGGGCGGCTCCATTAAGCGAGGGGGTCCACCCAAGGGCCAGCATGTGGTTGGAGGAAAACGTACAGCCAGTGGCAAACGCACAGGCGGGAGTAAGCGTCCAGGAAAGAGCAAAAGAATCGCGACCAGGAGTCGTCGGTGATATTATTTCTTATTTCTTCTGTATTCCTCTCCTTTGGGATGATCAAGCCAAATAAATTTTTGATTCAGAACTGTGGGTCGTCGAACAAGATAACACTGCCGAATTTGAAGTCGTGTACAAAAATGAGATCTTGCGCATACTATGTCGTCAAAGCGAGTAATCATTGCTCTTCAAAACAAGAAAGCTTTTTCAAAGACAACCAAGACCCAAACATAGATATAGCCCTAAGTTTCAAGAGTGGCATGCTAGTGGCGGAACCACCGTCTCACACCCCAATATGTATGAACACAATCCGCTGGTCCAAGGGGACTCGATCCTTTGTCGCTCTCGTAGCCGCTCTCAAAGCCCGCGCAGCACGAGAAGGATCGAACATCCCATCCTCACGTACCATCGCACGATAAAATGCCTCCACAGTATAAACAACAACCTGATCATCCACCGACCACATCGTCCCCACGACATTCCGTGCGCCAGCAAATTGCAAAGCCGCAGCGAGGTGGATAACCTCGTCCGGCGCATCCACGTCTCCCGTCGCAGTATTGCACGCCGAGAGGAACGCAAACTCAGTTTCGTGACCAGGTTGGCTGTGGATAATGTCGAGCAACGTCAGGCGGCCGTCGTGCATCGCAAAATGGGAGTCGTAGGGCCGCCCAGGTACTTGTTCCCCGTGGCAGGCGAGATGAGCATAGGTATGCGTGCTCAAGGCGGCCAGAACTGCTTCCCGCGTCGCCGCCTCATCGCTGAGCTCGGTGAATCGGACTGATTCAGGGAGAAGCTGGTGGAGCAAGTCGAGTTCTTGGCGAACGGAGACCAACAAATTGTAGCCAGCCGAGTTTGGTTGTCCGATGGATACAAAACTGGGAATACCCTGCTGTGCATCCCGCTTGTTCCGGCTCCGAATGAGGGCGGAAAGCGTAGGGGTGTACGACGAGACGTAGACGTCTAGCAAACCACGCTCTCCCTTGCGATACGGATGAGCAGCATGTATCGGGAGTGATGTGAATACACCGGTTGGGCACCACCAAACACGTGAGTTCTTTGGGACATGTGGCTCGAGACTGCGAACCACTTCACAGACGATAGAATCCCACAGACGACGCAACAAGCCAGCCAATCTTCTTTCGTCCCTTCCCTTCTCCTGGTCATTTGAATCGATAGGGAATCGACGTAGGCTGCGTCGGACGAGCTGGAAGTCGGACGACATTGTGACAATCTCGGAAAAGGTACCTTCCTGGAAGGCAATATGAATCGGTTCCGCGCTTGCAAGAATGATGACCGCGTCACATGAATGTCGACTGGCATTAAGGATGATCACCGGACCCCCGATGGCTGCGGCTCGAAGATCCTCGTATGAATGTGGCAGTAAAAACTTGCCGAACCCGTCGACACACCGGATCTTGTCGACCACGGCATTCCAATCCCGCTGAATACGTCTAAATCTTTGCCCATACTCTCCATCGTCACCTAAAGTCATCGGCGCCTCCAGCTGCCGACTGAGACTCTCAAATTCATCGGCCAGATCCCGACCGTCTGATCCACCGCTCGCCCGCAATTCGTCGAGTGGGGTCCGTAGACGTGCCATGAACGTCCAAAACAGACCTCGACTGTGCTCAAACATCTCCACCGCACCAACGACGTCGTGGCGTCTGAGCGCGCAAGATGTCGCATCCGCACAAATCGATAGCGCCTGTGTCTTGATAATATCATGTCGGAGGTTCAAGGAGGGTTTAAGGACAAGATGTAAATCCAGGATGCGTATAGCGGACCTGTACGCATCGAGCAAGGATGGATGGTTAAACTTTTCCGCGCCCTCCACCCATTGCATAGCTGCCTCAAATTGGATCTGCGAACCCCCATTAGAATATTGTGCGGCCGCGATCCGGTATTTAAATGCGTCCTCCAAATCATTGCTGCTGTTTGTTATAGAATGCCGTAGGGAATGCACATTAGAGAGTTCCCTGTACGTCTCGATAAGCATTGGGTGTCCGGCGTTCAACACATCCTGAGCAGCATGAAGAATGTCCAACGCGATCTCGGTGTCGATGATGGTGTGCTTCCGGGGAAACGTAGCGATCACAACTTTCGCTTGGAACAGAAACGTTATTCCCCGAAGTGGATGGTTCCCTGGCCGCAGACCCAGAGCTGTCTTGCTGAGTGAAAAGGCGGTTTCAATGTCAGCCAGGTAGCCAAGTTGCGAATAGCGATAAAGAAGAGCGATGGTCAGATTGGCAAGGATGGTGGATCGGGCAGATGCGTAGCAAAGGTCGAGTGCTTCGTAAAAGTATTTGATGGAGAGTTCAAGATCAGAGAGGTCGGAATCCCTTCTCGCCAAATTGCCCAAAATACGGGCGTAGTTGTTGAGGATGAATAGGCGGTTGGGATGACCCGAAGGACATAACTCCAATGCTTTCTGGAGGTAGGTCTTGGCACGAGTGGAGTCCATTTTATCGCCTTGTAACTGATAACGTGTGAAAAGGGCAAAGGCGAGGTTGCTCATGTTGCCTGCGCGAGTGCCAACATCAGGAGATGAGCCCAGGGACACGGCGGCGTAACAGCTCTCCACCGCGCTTTCGAGATCTGTGGCACTTCCGCAGTGCATGAAACGGGAGACTAGGCAATGGCCGAGGGTGCTGAGTAGCTCGGGTCGGGAGGGATCGTCTATGTGACCGGTAGTCATGCCATTGCGAATGCATTCAATTGCCCTGTCGATGTCCTGGATGGACTCTCTCTGCTGTGAGCGAACGATAAGGAGAGTCGCATAGAAGACCGACGCAGTAAAGTAATACTGGTGACCAGGTGGGCATCTTATAACGACGACTTCGAAGTACTTGACGGCAACATGGAGGTCATCAAGGTTCCCTTTGCGATAGAACCGAGCGCGTAAGACCATACCATATCCCATGCAGGCAATGAGGTATTCCATAGGTTGTTGTTGCAACATGTCGATCACAGCGGCGTAAGCTTCCGCTGCGCGATCGATGTCATCGATATCGTAGCGCAGCTTGTAACGAGAGTCAAGCGCGAATGTAAGGGAGCGTCGAGCAGGTATGACCAAGTCGTCAGGACAGCCCTCCAGCACCATTCTGAATTGCTGAATAGCAAGATTCAGATCGTCCTCGTCTTGTAGAACCATATACCTGGTGTGGAGGGCGGTACCGTACTGCATCAGCAAGTGTGCGCGTTGAGGATGGGCCGCAGGGACGGTATCCATGGCAGTCCGTAGTATTCCGACTGCCAAGTGAAGGTCCGCTGTATCCTTGGTACGTTGGTAGCGTTGTGTATACGATGTCGCTTGGATACCCAATAGGACTGGTCGTAGATGATGTGTAGAAGGTGTGAACTCGAGAGCCTTGTCCAGATATGTGTTTGCGATAGTGTCGTCGCCCTGCGCGCACAAGAGAAGTGCGTGGTGAAAGCGGAAATACGAGAGTACATAGTCCACTGTAGTGTCTGGCGCTGGGCCGAGATCAAAGGCTGCACAGTAATGACGTATGGCGGGGTCGAGCACTGCGTTATCAAAATTCTGCTGATACAGGGCATACTGCTCCTCTGCTAAGGCAATAAGCTCATCGAAACTTCGCGACGCAGGCTGCCAAGTTAACTTCTGGTCAGCGTTGTTCATTCGAACATAATCGTGCAGTGAACTGTACATTTGGATCAACACTTGATTGAGGTTCTTGAGAATCCATCGAGCTGGCACTTGGCGATGACAGATGGACCCTTCCAATATTTCCGGGAAAGAGAAGGAATGCAGTGAGTACAAAGTTGACGCGGGTACGTGTTTCACCCCCGAGTCACTGAGACCCGAATATCGGTCCCCATGAGAGACTCGGCCCTCTATGCTGTCCTGGGGCCTGGCACCTGATCGATTGATCGATTACCCACCACTTGATGGGTCCTAGGAAATCTCGTCACCAGGCTTTTTTAGGACGAAACCAGGGCTGTGAAACCGCCACGAAATGTGCGGCCCCTCGGAAGTTCTGGGTAGCTAAGAATGAGAATGTCATTCATCAGCTCGTGGACATGCTCAATAAGTACATGTAGACGCAGAGATATCATGCTGAGTGTTGAAATGGTCGTGACTGTGACGTACTGACAAAACGCACAAAACACTGCACACAATTAGAAGATTAGAGTTCATCTATCTGTACAATAATGTATCTACCTACAAGTCAGAATCGTACTGAGAGGTACTAGTAGTGGTATACAGCTCAAGTAATGTGACGGGGGACGCGAGAAGGTTCGTCGATAATATTATGTCGGGTATGCAAAACAATCTTCCAACCCTCCTGCTTTCTACCTCCTGCCTAATCCACTCAGCTCCCATGCCATCTTCCTCTGAACGAACGGGATCCTTCCAAGCACCCACAACGCGCAAGCCCGGACTGTTGCAGAGTCAATCGGGCACCACCAAGACATTCTCTCTCGGTACTTCATACCCGTGACCGAAAGAATGCCTTTCGTGAGCTTGATCACTTCTAGCGCGCGTGCACGTCGCACGGTGGCGAATTCATAAAGAATCGCGTCGGCCACGGGCGTTTGCTTGGTCTCGGTAGCGTGAATGTGTTTCGTCAGCGCTTCTCCGAGGAAGATAGCATCTCGCAAGCCGAGGTTCATTCCCTGCCCACCAGCAGGGGAATGAATGTGAGCAGCGTCACCGATCAAAAGGATAACACCGCCTTCTTCTGGCTCTCCAGGGCCAAGACGGGCGAAGGTAGTATCAGCGATAGAAGCATGGTTACGGAAACGGGAGGACCAGACGACATCTCTGATGTGTGTTGGTTTCGAGTTGGGGTTCACAGAAGGGTCGGATGCGAGGCGATATGGTCCGAACCGGTCAATGAGATTTTGGAGATATTCTTTGGGAGGTGAATGAGGGATTTCGCCGTCTTCCAAGGGTACACCACAGCCGATACGGTATACTCTTTCAGATATGGAGACCTGGCTCTCGGCAGCGAGGGATTCGTTGAAGGACGATGCTAAGGGGAAACGAAGGAACAGACTGTTCGGGGACAATGTGATGCTCGACGTGGTGTCATCTGCGTTCGTGGTGTCAAAAGTGACATCGGCAAGAATCATTTGAGCAAGGTTGTTGTCTGCTTCTCCCTTAGTAATTGTTGGATCGGAGAAACCTATGCCGGCCATAGTGCGGACCTACACGCCATGAGACAATATCCAAGAGTAAATAACGCAAAAAGACCTTACCACTGAGCGCGCGCCATCTGCGCCGATCACATACTTTGCCATGATTACTCTGCCATCTTCAAACGTGACGTCACTGAGCTGTGCATTCTCCGCATTACGCCTCAGTCCAACCACTTTCAAAGGTCGATGGACAATGACACCGAAGCCGGCCAACTTCTTCTCAAGTGTACGTTCAGTGATGT
>JBBPRF010000285.1:0-32518 GCA_038092875.1 Lanmaoa pseudosensibilis
TTTCGACCGAGGTCCACAATTTGCCTCCGCCTTTGCCAAAGAACTCGGACGCATTCTTAACTACGATCTCTCCCTCTCCACCGCGTACCACCCTCAAACCGACGGCGAAACAGAACGGGTTAACCAAGAAATAGAAACGTATCTCCACATCTTCTGCGGTAATAACCCCGGTTCCTGGGCAGACAACATCTCCCACGCCGAATTCGCCCATAACCACCGCCCTCATTCCGTCACCAATCAATCTCCGTTCTATCTCATGATGGGATATGAACCCTGTGCCCTTCCTTCGGTGATTGCTGAATCCTCCCTTCCCGCAGTCGCTTCTCGTTTGAAATCATTGACCGCTGCCTGTGACGAAGCCCTGGCTTCCCACGAACTCGCTCGCCAAACTATGGCCGCTCGCACTCGCCAGAAATTTACCCCGTTCAAACTCGGAGACAAAGTGTGGCTCGAAGCCCGCAACCTCAAACGCTCCGTTGTCAATCCGAAGTTCGCCCCGAAACACGAAGGACCTTTCACCATCACGAAGGTCCTGTCCCCAATCACTTATAGACTCCGAATTCCCACGACTTGGAAGATCCACCCGGTCTTCCATGCTTCTCTTCTTACGCCCTACCGCGAGAACGCCGTCCATGGACGGAACTTCCCGAAACCCCCACCTGACCTTATCGCTGGAGAAGAAGAATATGAAATTGACTGGATCTTATGCCACCGCGGAACCCCTTGATCCCGTTCCTTCCTGATCCGATGGAAGGGATACACCGCTGAGGATGACTCATGGGTCCCTGAACGGGATTTGAAAAATGCCAACTCCGCTTTAACCGCATATAAAAAGCTTCATCCGTCCGTCTTCCTTCCCCAGCGCTCCTGAACCAGCACTACCATCATCTCACCAAATGGCCATTGAAACCTCCTCCGTCTCTATCTCCACTGTCTCCTCCATTGTCTCCTCGCCACTCCAGAATGTCTCCCCAGTTGAAGCCAACGCCACGATTCCTAGCCCTCCGCCTTCTTATCGCAGCTCTGCTCCTCCCTCTGAGCGAGCTTACTCTCCGATTACACCCGTGGATTCTATTACCGATGCTCCAACTGCTGAGCAACCTTCTCCTCTTGCTCCTACTCCTCTCACACCAGGATCTGTTGCTACTTTACAGGATGCTATCATGTCAGTAGATGTTCCCCTCTTCGCCAACCGCCTCCGCGAAGACCCTCCCACCAGCGACGACATCGTCCTTCTTTCAGTCCTCCTCCACAACCCACGCATCGCCTCACACATAGAGCACTTCATCGAAACCGGTTCTCCCCTTAATGCACTCTACGGTGCTTACCTGCAGAACGAGACCATCATTACGCACGCCAGCGCCCCTTCCCCCCGTGCAGAAATCGCTCTCCGGGATCGTTTCATCCTCGACGATGCCCGTGACGTCCAAGCCCAGCTGTACATCGCCATGTACCAGCTGGATATGCTTCCTTTCTTGGTCGACATCGACCGCTACCTCTTAGATCTCGCCTCCCGCGTTCGTCCTCTTACCGAGGACATTGCTTCCCTCATCGCCACCCGTGAACAAGCCGCTGCCGTCTCAGCCGGACACGAAGCTGCCATTCGTGTTGGTCGTCACCTCCCCATCTCCAATCCACCAGAACCCATGCGTCCTGCCGTCATTCCCGAAGAAGAAGAAGAAGAACCCCCAATCGAGCATATCGACCCCGCATACCTGGAATGCGAACCGCGCGAACCAGAAACCCCGTCTGCCTCATCCTCTCCTCTCGACGTCCACACCCAAGAAGCCTTGCACAGCATTGAGACCAGCCGCTTTCGTCCCTCTCCTCTCGCTCCCTCTGACCCACGATACCCTCAGGCATGCTTCCAATGCCGAAGCCTCGGACACATGAAATGGGACTGCCCGGCTTATAGCTGTCCCTTCTGCCTAGTCCCCGCCCCGGGTCATAATCAGACGCAATGCCAGAATTACTGGTGCTCCCAATGCGGACGACAAGCCCCCGGTCACCATGCGGACGTATGCATCTGGCGACGTCGCGACCATACCGCGCCCTCTTCCTCTTCTTCTTCCTCTTCTCATAGGTCCTTTTGATCCCGCACGCGGACCTCCTCCAGCAGCTCCAACAGATCTCGTCGCTCGACAGGATGCTCTCGTCCTATCCCTATCCCTCTGCCTGTCGAGACTGAGCATCTCGACGACATTTATGTAGACAACAACCCCTTCGACGACGTGGCCTATGCCAACATGACTGGTTCTCTGTGAATTAGTCTCAGTGGGACTTCGATGGTAGCGAGGGGGTAATGTTACGATTCGTCCTGGACTACTCTTTTCTTTCCTAAATCTTCATTAGCTATACGCTGTATTCCTACGAGTCACTCGTTCGACTCTCGCCTCGTACGCTTTTCCTTCACTTTGTCTCACATGACCTTATCCAGTCGGCAACTGCCGTTTCTATCACATGACTCCGCAGTCCGCAGTTATGACGCCACCAACTGCGCATTTCATTTCCACTTTCCTATTTGTAATTCTAATGACGCGTCGTCTTCTCATTGGCTGCCGTTATCGCACGACGCGTCACCCTTTTCCACTTACCATACTTAGTTCTCCTTTCTCATGGTCCGTGCGCAGATCCCCTACGTATAAATACCTGCGCTCTCGCAGTAGAGATCCCTAGCTTAGACCTCCCTTGTCTTACCTAGAAATCTCTGCAATCGACAAGGTCCTTGTACCTCCGTCCCTTCGTCCCTTGTCTCCTCACCCGCTATGCGCTCGTCTTTACGACCGTAGATCCCTTGAACCTGAGGATGGTCGGTATTGCCTCTGCGCATCCATACTCCGTGCCTACGTCGTCACTTCGTGCTCGATCACTGGACGACTCACTTCGCCACTAGGTCACATCACGTGCCAGTGGATTCCCCCGCGCCACGTGATCGCTTACGCGTCCATGGAATACCTTCGAACACTCGACATTTAGGACCTCCCTACGCCTTCAAGGGCTACGTTCGATCCTACCCGGGTCGAGCGTAACACCTCCATTGTCTGTTGAGTGTTTAACAGTCCATATCCCCTTTGACACTACAAGGGGCAGGTTCATGTGATTATCTGTAATATCACATCTAACATGGGTAGTATTCCCATCACCATAGCCAGGCATATCCAGTTCCTCTATGGCCATAGTATTTTTTTAGTAGTTTTTTACAATAGATCACTGCAGTCACCTTTGGAATTGCTAATGAAGAAGAAGATATTACCTTTGGTCAAGAAGATAATTTTTACACTCTCGAGTTTGTAGGTTGCCAAGAGTCTGGTTGGAAGATACCAGGCAGTAAGCAGATGAAAGAAGATTCATCCTGTCTTGAATAAAGAAACACATGGACTATTTGTTCTTTCTGTCAACTACCACCACCTAGAATTCCTCTGTCCTTATCTCTGCCCCTGCTCCTCCCTCTGCCAAATAAACCATTATGTTGGGGACTATTGACCTCAACAATTTCATCCATTGTCTCGCCAACTCAAACATTGATCGGGAAAAATCCAGCATAATCAAGAAGATCACTGATCCAGAAAAGTGGAATGGAGATCGCACCACATTCCATCTTTGGTGGGTTCAGCTTTGCCTTTCGGTGGATGCTCAAACATGGAAGACAAATAAGCTCTGTTGTATTGCCATGCTCTCATGGTTTAAAAAAAAGGTTGAGGGATTTGCCTAGATCACCCCTGAAAAATATCTCAATGACAAGCACTCTGAAACTGTTGATGCCAACAATGTTCCCATGGGCAAAAAATGAAAGTCAGCTTGGCCAAGTTGGTCCTTTCTGCAAAAGGAAATCTGTGGATACTTTTACATTGACATCTTGGCACATGAGTCATTGAGAAGGCTTGAAGGGCTAAAGCAAAATGAACACCTCATCAACCTCTTTCTGAAGAGATTCAAAGTCCTCAAAAGGGAATTCGAGATTGAGGAGCATCACACCATTACATTCCTTAAAAAGGCAGTAGACTATAAGATCTATGAATGGGATCGCCTAAACCATCCCACAACTGAGTTCTGGGACTATGAGGATTTACACAAGGCCTATCACAACATGGGCCAAGCTTATGAACAAATGCAGATAGAGCATGGTCCCCTCTCTGGCTATTGTCTTCCTCTGTGGCCACAAGGTTGTTACCCTCCTTTGTTCACTCCCCTACCATCATGTCCCCAGTTTACAGCAACCAGAATCCAACTGGGCTGTGGTGCCCCAATGGAAATAGGTGTGCAGCAGGCTGCACTGGGGTCTTCTTGCCCTGGCACAAGGACCTGTTTCTTTTGTGGAAAACCTGGACATATCAAGCCCAACTGCCCCCAAAACCTGTACCATTGATAGCTGTGTCCACCTTAGCAAAGGCAACAATGGGTATAGAACTATGACCAAGGTTGTTACATTTTGCTCACAGATGACAATGCTAGATATTACTCTCAGGTGCAGGTTGCCCAACATTATACTGGCCATCCTCTTCCCACTCCACTGGTAGCCATGCCCATAGTGCAAGTCATGGCACAACAAGTGTTTGTCTTGGTGGAAGCCAAAGCATATTATCAGCACATTTTTTGAGATAGAAGCTAGGCAAAGAGCAGCTGAGGCTTTAAAAGACAACAGCACATGAGAGAAGAGGGTTCTCACATGCATGGATTTAAACAAATTTCTTTTTCTTCTTTGACTTCTTGTATAGACAATGACTTTCCTATTTCTGATCTCAATGTAGTTTTATGAAATATATCTTTTTCTTCCATCAGAGCATCTCAATTGAGTGCAGCATTGGGAATAAAAAATAGTGTGCTTAATTCTCTGACAAGGCAACAAAAAATTGCTTTTATTTATAAACACTTTACTTCTTTTACACCTAAGCACATGGCATGACTTTGTCATTCAGTGAAGAGTTCTTGCTTGAGACAATTATTAGGTGTCAATGTGAAGATATATGGGAATGCTACTGGTTCAAAGCTCTCTTGAACTCTGGTGCTACCCACACTTTTATTGATAAAGACTATGTTTTACATCATGGCATTCCTTTCTATACCCTCAAGAACCCAATTAAGATACATAATGCTGATGGATCAGAAGGTGCCATTGGGCAGATCCAATATGTGGTAACCCTGATTGTGGAAATTGCTGGGCATTATGAAACCATAGACACTTATATGTATCTCTAAATTTGGTACTTACTAGATAATCATTGGATATGACTGGCTTTACCACCATAACCCCAAGATTGACTGGACCCAAAAAACCATTTCTTTCCCTCCTTGTACACAACATTGTAAAATTATGGGGACTGAGTCCTCTGTAAATAAACATTTCACCCCTACAGAATCTGTTCTTCATACTATAGAAGAAAAACTAACTGAACAGGTGCCTGAGGTTTCTCATGAATTCCTCAATGTCTTCTCAGAAAAAGAATCTGAGTGAATGCCAACAAGAAAGCCTTGGAATCACACAGTAGATCTCAAGCTGGACTTTGTCCTGAAAAAGGATTGGGTAATCCAGTTATCCAATGTTGAAATGGATAAAGTTTGCACATTTATAGACAAAGAGATGGAAAAGGGGTATATTAAACCTTCTAAATTCCCACAAACCTCATCTGTTTTCTTTATATCCAAAAAGGGAGGAAAAAAGAAAATGGTTATTGACTACAGTTATCTCAATGAAGGCACTGTCAAGAACCCCTACCCACTGCCCCTGATCCTGCAACTTATCAATTATTTAAAGAACACTAATATGTTCACTGCCCTTAACTTACATTGGGGGTATAACAATTTTTGGACCAAAGAAGGTGATGAATGGAAGGGTGCTTTCATAACCCCAGTCGGTGCCTACAAACTAACAGTAATGCATTTCAGAATGACTAATTCTTCTCCTACTTTCCAACAAATGATGAACAATATATTTAATAACATGTATGCTGTAGTAATTATTTATATTGACAATTGTATGATATTTATGTCCAAGAAGACTCAAGAGGAATATGAGGAGGTAGTAAAAGATGTCCTTTGCTGCTTACACAATAATGATTTTTACATAAAATCCTCCAAGTGCACCTTCTCAAAGGACAAAGTGGACTTTTTGGATATGATAGTATCTAAAAAGGGGGTGGAGATGCAAGCAAAGAAAGTGGCAGGGGTCATGGACCGGCCAGTTTCCACTCACTTAAAGCAGCTCCAGGGATTCCTTGGGCTATGTAACCATTATAGATGTTTCATTTCTGACTTTGCCAAGATCACATGCTCCCTCAATGATCTTACCAAGAAAGATGCTTTGTTTACTTGGAGTCCTGATCAACAAGTGGCATTTGAAGCTCTCAAAAAAAAGTTCACATTGGCTCCCCTACTCACTTATCCTAACTGTGAACAAGAAGTCAGGGTCAAGACCAATGCTTCAGACATTGCCATGGGAGCTGTGCTCTCTACATTATGTAATGATGGTAATTGGAGGCCAGTATCCTTCATCTCCCATTTCTTTGAGAGTGCAGAATGCAAATATCCTATTTATGATAAAGAGTTATTTGCAGTAATTTAGGTGCTGGAAGAATAGTGCCACTATCTTATTGATCACAAACAATTCGAAATCTGGACCAACCATAAAAACCTTGAATACTGGAAGAAGCCACAGACTTTAAGTGGTTGGCAAGCCCATTGGCATGCTCTTCTCCAAGAATTCAATTACATATTTATTTATAAACCTGGTTCTTCAAATGAATGGGTGATGTGCTTTTGCAATGCCTGGATCATGGGAAGGCAGTGCAAGATCACAATAGCAATATTATGGTCTTGCCTTCTTCTGTGTTCATCAATTCTGTTTCTTTATCTTTGGACTTTCTATCAGAGTTGGAATCTGAATCAGCCTCCATGGGAATTGATGCAGTGAATGACTTCTGTTTCAATTCTACTATGAATATTTTCAAAAATGACAAAAACAAAGTTTTCATACTGGAATCATTATGTACTCATTTAATCACCCATTGCCATAACTCTCTGGTTGCTGGATATGGTGGACATTCCAAAACCATTCATACTCTTACACAATATTTTTCATGGCCTGGTGTTACAACAGACATCAAAAACTATATAGATAGTTGTCAAGTGTGTGTCCTCACAAAGGATAAGCAAAAGGCACCAGCAGGAAAACTTCTCCCTCGCCCAGTTGCTAAACAACCTTGGGAAGACCTTTCAGTGGACTTTATTATGGAACTTCCTGAATCACATTCATTTACAGCTATTTGTGTGGTAGTAGACTGCTTCTCCAAAGAAGTTGTGTTTGTTTCCACCTACAATACATGTTCTTCTTCAGACTTAGCTATTTCATTTTGGAATTGTGTATGGTGTACCCACAGACTACCCTTCACACTTGTTTCCAATCATGGCCTCCAATTCATCTTTGCCTTTACCAAGGACTTGTGCAAACTCCTCAGTATCTTCCAAAAAATCTCCACAGCATATCATCCCCAAACTGATGGACAAACAGAACATGTAAACAGAGATCTAGAACAATATCTCTGCACTTATGTTGAAAAAAAGCAAGGCAATTGGGCAGATTGGCTCAAAATGGCTCAATTCTCTCACAGCAACACATTGACCACTGCTACTGGCACTATTTCTTTTAACATCACTCAGAACTACACACCTTGCATGGATTTAAAGGAAAATTAGCCAGATTCACAGGAGATATGAGTTATCCTCACAAGAAGATAGAAGCAGCCTTAGAAACTGCTAGAGAAAAGATGGTGGCTTCTGCTGATCAAAGGTAATCAGAAGCACCAGAGTATTCCATCAACTAGCAGGTCTGGCTTTCCACCAATAAATTAAAGCTTCCCTACATGGTGTATAAATTAACCCAAAAATGGATTGGACCTTATGCTATCACTATGGTCCTCCCAAATGCCATTACACTCAAATTACCAAACTTTGTCTAAATTCATCCCATGGTCAACATCTCTTGCATAAAATCTTATAGGGAAACCTTACCCAAACAGCCCAAAGTCTGTCCCAAAGCAATTGAGGTAGACCAGGAAGAAAAAAAACAATTTGAAGTGGATTACTTGGCTTCATCTCATCTCAAAGGCTGGAAGCTGGAATATCTGGTTCACTGGAAGAGTTACAACAAAACAGATTGTACATGGGAATTAGCTGAAATCATCCACACTACCTCTCTGACAGTCACTAAGTTCCATAAAAAGAATCCTTTTGCTCCTAGGAAACTCTGTGAACTTACTATATTGGACTTTGCTTCTTTTCTCTCCTTACAAGAATTTCACAGCCACCAAACCTTCCACAACTTGCCTGGAATTTGAGTTTTAAAAAGGGGGTAGTGTTATAATATGAATATTTTCAAACTTTTTGGACTTAACCATTTCATTTTCAAAGTCACATGACCAAGGTCTAGGCCTAATCACATGACAACCTCATGGTTTTAATATCTGTTGATTTCACACCTTATCTATTTCCCACATTCATTTCCATCCTGTCATCTCATGCTGTCACTACCTATTCACATGGAAACTTCTTTACTTTACTTATATACATATAGTAAATCATCTCACACACAGCATGGTCTGTGTGCATGCCTGTAACATATATAAAGTAGACACTTTGTGACTGGTATTCCCAGTCTAACCCATTTTGTTCATTGTCATGGTCATTGCCTTGGGTATATCCATATTGTAGGCCAACACTGTACTTGGAGAGGATCCCCTACCTCATTTGTTGAGCCAGTAGCCATGTATGCTGTGAAATAGTCCAAGTCTTGTGGTTTGAGTTGTTGTTCACAATAGTTTATAACAACATCTCTTAAAAAAATATCACATAAAGAAGCTTATAGACAAACACAAGGCTCACATTGATGAGGATGGTTTCATTAAAAAAAAGAAGCCTATTACATTCCTGAAGCAGACACATTATGTCTAAAAATTGTAAAAGTACACCATGACTCTTCAGTCACTGGACACTCTGGTTATGAAAAGACAATAGAACTTATTAGAAAAAGTTATTGGTGGCCATCTATAACTGGATACATAAAATAATATGTCTTGCATTGCGATTGATGCATGTGCATGAAAGGCACTAATCAGGCCCCAGTAGCCCAACTCCACCCCCTTGAGGTACCAAGCCTGCCTTGGAAACATGTTTTGGCAGATTTCACTACAGATCTGCCCCTCTCAGATGGATTCAATTTACTCCTGGTGGTCATAGATTGATTCTCAAAAGAAGTAGAGTTCATACCTTGCAATAAGACTGCAACAGCCCTTGATATGGCCAAACTCTATCTTTACCATGTCTGGTGTCACCACAGACTTCCAAAAATGATTGTATCAGATAGGGGTCCACAGTTCACTAGTCACATGATGCAAGATGTGTATAAATAACTTGGCATTACATTCAAAGTGTTCACAGCTCACCATCCACAAACAGATGGGCAAACAGAGCAGATGAACTGAGATTTCCAGCAGTATCTCTGCATTTTCTGTTCCAAGCAATAGGATAAATGGGCCAAGTGGTTACCTCTTGCCCAATTCTCATATAATTCAAAGATCTCAGCATCTTTCAAAAAAGCACCCTTCAATGTCACATGCTCCTACACCCCTAGAATGGGATTTGAGCAATGCATCTCAAAAGCACTGAGTGCTGATGAGCTAGTAGAACACATGAAAAAGACTATTGAGAACACAAAAAAAACTCACATCAGCCACTGAATGCATGAAAGTTCAAGCTGATAAACACAGATCTGAAGCACTGCATTACTCAGTCAGTGATAAAGTGTGGCTTGCCACACAAAACCTTCACTTAACCTGGCAGTTTAAGAAACTCTCAGAGTATTGGCTAGGACCCTATGAGGTCATTGCATTAGCCAGACCTAATGCAGTTAAATTAAAATTACCCAAGTTAATGAAAATCCACCCTGTTGTCAATGTTTCATAAGTGAAACCCTACAAGGATCACTTGAAAGGTCAAGATGCTGTAAAACCTGGCCCAGTGTTGGTTACAGAAGACCAAGAAGCATTGTATGAAGTAGAGATTATATTGTTAATTCCTGTTACAAGGGTCATCAAGTAGAATATCTTATCCATTGGAAGGGCTACAATGAAACCAATTGTATATGGGAGCTGAAGGGCAACCTGGTATTGGCAGGAGAAGTCATAGACAACTTTTACAAGTCTCACCTGGCAGCACCTCATCAACTTTGTATGACCCATCTAGACTTTATTCAGCTTTTTAAGCCTTACAAGAACACAATGGAATGCTTCCTTCCTGGAACTTATTTTGATCACCTAGAAGTTGATCCTTAGAAGGATGGCAGTGTTATGGTTCCATCATAATGGACTTAGTATTTTTCTTTCTTTCATTTAATCTTATCATTGGGACTTAGTGCACAGAGACACTCTTTCAATTATCTTCTCACCAGATATATGATTTGCCTTATGGCTACACAGCCTTCTTAATATCTATGCTGTATATGCTTCTATTCTATTCCATTTCATTTCCACTCTATGCTTTTATTTCACTAATCTTCCATTCTGCCATGTCCTCATGTGTGCAGCATGGCTATGCTTCCATTCCTCACAGCCTCAAGGCTGTTTGTCTTCTTATGGACTAAACCTATGCCCTATGTATAAACATATGTACACATGTCAGTAGTATATAAACCCCATAAATGCAGCCACCAGAGACCAGTTCAGTTCTCTTGGTGTTTCCTCTACGAGCATTAGAGATAAACTCTTAGTCTCCTTTCCTACACTTTCTAGTGGTTTAAGACATTTGTGATACCTGAGAAGCTTACACTTTTAGGGTTGTTTCACCCACTAGCAATTATTGACTGCCTGCTTTCTGTCTATGGATCCAATGGTGCCTGTGCATATGACATTGGCTGTGCATTCTTGAAGACCCTTAATGGGAACTCATTGTGCCTAAAAGTGTGTGAGCTTTGCTTATGTATGATGGTTGGTGCATTCCATGGTCATGTTTATAGCTGCAAATGTCAGATGGACTGGCATCCATTATATATCATTGGCACAGGCAAATCTAAGGGTGAGGGATGTGAATACATATTTTCTTCATCAAATGACCTCACGCAAGGCACTAATTATGCAAGCTGGTTCCATCACCATCAAGCAATAGAACAACACTTTATATTCTGGAATAAAAACAAGTACTTAGTCCTGTGTATGTATTTCATGGCATGCATCACTTTGTATTGATGATTTTGGTTTAGCTCATTACATGTGGAATCATTATTGGAATGCAGTTAAAACAATGCATATCTTACATAAGTGCCAAGCTTGCTGTCATCAAATCTGTTATAAATGCTTTCATTTCTATGCTACACTTCATTACTACTTCAGACTTCAACGTTTCAGAACTTCAAACTGTCACATGACCCAAAGCATGTGATATGGAGTAATCCAGACACAGCATTAATAAACACAATTATTATACCTTAATAACACCTACACCTTACCAACCAACTTCTGTATTTGCTTTGTCATACTTGGTTGAACATTTCCTTTCTAGTTATAGCATTGCTTGGTCCATGCATGACTCTCATATGTGTATAAACCCATGTATTGCAACTGGAATATCCAGTCTAATCCACTTGTTATCTATCAGATTCTTTTCTGGGTGATTAAGAAGCAACTCCATCTGTCCTCTACAACCAGGCTCTCATGCTTGGTTCTTCTCTTTATTCTCTCATTGTATTTAGTCCAGGAAACAGTAGTAGGCCTTAGGGTGAGCCATTCAGTGGTGTTCAGTGTGGATTGCATCAGCATCCATTACACTTGGATTAGACTACATATGTTGCCTGGACTTGTGTTAGTTTCTTATCTGCTATGTGTTATGCTCAACCCAGGTAGGATCAGATGTAGCCCTTGAAGGTGTAGGGAGGTCCTAAGATTTGAAGGTTCAAGAGTATTTCCACGGATGCATAAGCAATCACATGGCGCAGGGGAATCCACTGATGCATAAGTAATCAAGTGACAAAGTGAGTTGTCCAGCGAAGGATCGCAACAGTAACAACTAGGCATGGAGTATGGTTGTGTCAAAGGCAATACTGACCACCCTCAGGTTCAAAGGTTTCAGGGGATGAGGGATGAGGGATGAAGGATTGAGGACCTTGTCGATTGCAGAGATCCTAGGTAAAGACAAGGGTAGCCATTTAAGCTAGTGTACTGTGCTATGTAGGTCAAATAGGGAGATGCTATGTAGTGGAATGAAAGGTAAAGGCATAGCATTGACAAAAAGGGGCCTTGAGTAAGGCAACAAAGGGGAACTAGCTTAGAAGGCTAGGATGAGGATGGGGAACACAGTAAGGAAAATGAAGGTGTAATCCATAAGGATTCCCAGAGGTAGCAATAGGGAATCTATCAAGGTGTGAAGATGGTAAGCATAAGCTGTAGGAATGACCTCCCTTATAGGGGATGAGTGTAGGGTACCAAGCAAAGCTCCAAGACTAAGAAAGTGTCTGAGAAAACAAGGCAGCAAGTGGTTTAAGAGTGTTGAGGGAAAAAGAGAAAAGAAGAGCAGACGACTGTTAGGGCAACAAGTCATAACATTACCCCCATATTAACATCCAAATCTCTGATGAAGGATGACCCAAAACATGCTAGATGAATAGGAAGTAGTGGCTGGCAGCTGTGGGAGGAACCGAAGGATAGTTCCGGACAGAAGCAGGCTGGGGCATGAGCATGGCAAGGTGCTAGTGTGGTGAGCAGATGTGGATGGATCAACAGATAAGTAAGCAGGGTGTATGTGTATGGATGGGGTGGCAAGCAGGTGCAAGAACAAGACAATCCATCCAGTGGATGGCATAGATCATAAAGGATAGTGATTTCCAGATAGGAGAATAAGAGCGTGAAGTTGGATCAAGGGCAGATGAACGTGGGCATAGACAAGTGAGTGAGCATGGTAGCCTTCCTCTCAGGGTTGGAGTTCCTCCCAGCAATTGGCTGGAGGCTGGAATCCCTTGAGTAGAAGTGGATATGACAGAGGATACAGTGGAGATGGATGAGATAGTGCCAAGTTTAAGGGGAGTATTTGAAGGCCATTTGAAGACAGAGGTAGGAATGCTGGTTTTAGAGCGTTGGGGGGAAAAGATGGACAGGTGGAGCCTTTTATAAGCTTTTAGGGTGGAGTCAGCATTTTTCAAGTCCCATTCAGGGACCCATGAGTCATCCTTGGTGGTATATCCCTTCCATTGGATCAGGAAGGAGCAGGATCACGGTGTTCCGTGGTGGCATAAGATCCAGTCAATTTCATATTCTTCTTTGCTGGTGATAAGACCAGGAGGAGGTTTCAGAAAGTTCTGTCCATGGACAGCGTTCTCACAGTAGGACATAAGAAGAAAAGTGTGGAAGACTGGAGGGATCTTTCATGTCGTGGGGATTCAGAGCCTGTATGTGATTGGAGATAGGACCTTCATGATGGTAAATGGTCCTTCGTGTTTCAGGGCGAATTTGGGATCAACAATGGAACATTTGAGGTTGCAGGCTTCAACCCACACTTTGTCTCTATTCTTGAATGGTGTGAACTTCTGGTGAGTTCATGCAGCCATAGTTTGGCAGGTGAGTTCATGCAAAGCAAGGGCTTTGTCTCAGGCGGCAGTCAGGGATTTCAAACGGGATGCTACTGTGGGAAGAGAAGACTTGGCAATTACTGAGGGAAGGGCACAGGGTTCATATCCCATCATGAGATAGAATGGGGATTGGTTTGTGATGGAGTGTGGGTGGTGATTGTGAGCGAATTCAGTGTGAGAAATATTGTCAGCCCAGGAACCAGGGTTATTTCTGCAGAAGATGCGGAAATGCATTTTGATTTCCTGGTTAACTCGTTCTGTTTCACCGTCAGTTTGGGGATAGTAGGCCATGGAAAGGGAGAGGTCATAGTTCAGGATGCGTCCAAGTTCTTTTGCAAAGGCAGAGGCGAACTGTGGGCCCCAGTCGGAGATGACTTTGTTGTAAAGGCCAAAGCGAAGGTAAACTTTGTGGAAAAATAGGGATGCTACTCCCTTGGTGGTGATGGATTTCTTTGTGGGGCAAAGAATCACCCCCTTAGTAAGTCCATGGTCTACCACAACCAGGAGGGAATTGAAGGAAGAGAACTCGGGAAGATCTGTAATGAGATCACATGAGATTTGCTGGAAAGGGTGAGAGGCGGTGGATTTAATCAGCGTGAGTGGGGGTACAGTGGGGTGAGCATTGGATTTGTTTTGCTGGCACATAGCACAGCCTTTGACATAGCGGCAGATGTGGCTGGCAAGGCTGGGCCACCAGAATTTGGCAAAGATGAGTTGCCAGGTTTTAAGGAAGCTGGGATGGCCAGCGGTCTCATGGTCATGACAGCAACAAAGAATAGATCTGCGTAAGTCCCTGGAGTCCAGAATGTATACACGACCTTTGTACATTAAGACTGATCCTTCCATCTGCCAGTCAGAGAGACAGGAGTGGAAGGCGGCAGGAATATCCTTGTTGATGGATTGGAGGTGCTGGAGGACGAGGGGATCACCAGTGGAAGCTGCTGTGACCTTGTTGGTGAGAGCAGTGTCAATGGCTCAAACAAAGATAGAAGGGGGTAGGAGTGTCACGGCTTGGTTGTCCAGGTTGGACTGAGGGAAGTAATTGCAGTGACGGAAGAGGGCATCTGGGCCTGCAAGGTGAGATCCAGGAACATGGATTATTTTGAGATCAAAGTCCACCAGGTCGAGAAGCCAGTGGGCTTGGCGGCAGTTGAGGGCTTGCAGAGAGCAAAAGTATATCAGGTTCTTGTGATCGGTGAAGACCTGAATGGGGAACTGAGATCCATGGAGATAATGTCTCCACAACTTCAGGGCACGGATGACTGCAAGGAGTTCACAATCATAGATATCGTAATTTCATTCAGCAGGGGATAGGGACTGCAATAGATAAGAACAGGGGTGCCAATCTCCATTGGAGTTGGCTTGCAAGAGAATTCCTCTGGTGGCATTCCATGAGGCATCAGCAACAATGGCAAAGGGGGCAGTGAGATCTGGCATGTGCAATATTGGTTTAGAGAGGAAGAGGCGTTTCAGAGTAAGGAGTGCTTCTTGACACATAGGGGTTTAGGACCAGGGGAGTGATTTCTTCATAAGGTCGATCAAGGGGCAAATGATATTTGAATAGCTTAGGATGAACTGATGGTACAAATTGGCAAAGCCAAGGAAGAAGTGGACTTCCTTGACTGTCGTGAGTATAGGCCAGGAGGAGATGCCCTTGAGTTTGACGGGGTCCATAGCAAGTTCTCTGGGCTTAACAATGAGTCCAAGGTAGTCAACCTCAGTGGTGGTGGGTTTGCATTTCTCCAGTTTGAGATGAAGATCAAGCTTGGTCATGCATTGGAGGACATGTTTGGTACGTTCCTTGTGAGTTTTCTCATCAGGAGAGAAGATGAGTAAGTCATCCATGTAGATAACAAGCCATCCTTTGGTGATCATATCATGGAAGGAGTTGTTCATGAAGTGTTGGAAGGTGGTGGGGGAGTTACAAAGGCCAAAGAACATTACCGTGGGTTTGAAGAATCCTTTGTGGGTAACAAACACTGCTTTCCATTGATGGCTGTCTTTGATGTGGACGTTGTTGTATCCCCATCAGACATTGAACTTGGTGAAGACCTTGGCATCTTTCAGTTTATTGATGAAGTCAGAGATTAGGGGTAGAGGGTAGGCATCACAAACAGTGTGTTTGTTGACATATCGGTAGTCTTGGCAGGGGCGCAGTCCTCTATCCTTCTTTTTGATGAAGAAGAAGGATGAGGCTTGGGGAGAATTCGAGGGGCGGATTTTTCCGGCAGCAAAGTTCTCGTCCAGAAAGGATTCAGTGGCGGTGCGTTCTTCAGGGGTTAGAGGATAGAGTTTCCCAATCTTCGGGGTGAAACCTTCTTTAAGGTTTATCTCGTGATCATAAGGTCTAGAGGGGGGAACGTGGTTGCTAGCTTCTTTGGAGAAGACAGAAGTGAATTCAGTGTAAGCCAGGAGAAGCATGGTTTTTGGTTTATCCTTCCCAGCGGAGATAGTGAGTTCCATTGCTTGGGTAAGTCTCATGACTTGGGCAGATCTGAGCAGAGTGTAGCGAGATCTGAACCGGATGGTCCGGTATAAGGCACAATTGCCCATGGCGTGAGAGAGGAATTGGTTTTTCTCTTCCCATCCATTGTAGAAGGTGAGTTTCTCCTGCTCGGTGGCAAAGACATTGATGTGGCAGGGAGGTGCCGGCAGTGGTACCCAATAGTGGGTGTCATGTTGCTTGGAGGATTCTGTGATAGAAATGGTTCTTTTGACCCAGTCAATTTGGGTGTTTACGGTGCAAAGCCAAGGAGTTCTGAGGATAAGGTTATCTTTGAGAGCCATGAGGTGGAAGAGAATGTGGTGGGCAATGCCTTCTATATTGATGAAAAGGGTTATGCCATGTTGGATGTCGCCACTTTTATTATAAGGGCTATCTGTGTTTCGGGCTCAGAGGGGTTCCTTGAGTTTCTCGATGGGGAAAGAGTTCTTCTTGGTGAAGTCCCAATCCATACAGTTGATGCTTGCCCCACTATCAATGAGGGCACAAGTGTTGACGGCTTTGAGCATGTGCAAGGGTATGATGACTTGGACAGCAATTTCTATTGCCTTAGTTACAAGAGAGGGTGTTACGCGAAGCGTACAAAGACTTCCTGGGCAAGACTAGATGGGCAATGCTCACGAAGAGACCGTCTTCCGCTAATCCTTCTGGACAAAGAGACAAGACTTAGTTGGGCGATACTCACGAAGAGACCGACGTCCGCTAGCTTTATCTGACAAAGGGGTCCGGGGTAGTGGAAGTCGAAGGGGATTCGACTTTAGACTCAAAGGTTTTCAAGGGTGATTCAAGAGTATGCTTGTATTGCGAAGATCGAGAATGAGGCATACAAGTTGTGTACGAAAGGTTTATATAATGCAGACCAGCGCGCACAGACCAAGGGAAAGTCAAGACAAGAAAGGAAAGGAAGACTATGGAAATGTATGGAAGGCGGGAAATACTCGCCGTTGTGAGAGAAACGACGTAGGAGAGATAAGTCCGAAGATACGAATAAACCCGAAGATAGAAGTTATTAGAATATCTGCGGGAAGCGTGGAGACGCGGTATTTGTGAGTAGAAAGAAAGCGGTATGGGGACAACTAGAAGTACCTCGCCAAGTGGTACGAGTGCCGCGTAAGAGAAAGAGAACGATGTGCGAAGAAAGGAGTAAAATTGTAACAGAGGGTACAGTTACACCACTATGGGGAGAAGGGGAGTCTGGCATTGAAGAAGATCCCCGATTCAAAAATCCAAAAGAAAAGAGACATGACGAACATTTTCTTTCTCATCATCATCCTTGACCTCTTCTAGCTTAGGAAGTGTCTCTTCTTCTACCTTATTGATGTGTTTGTTCCTCAGCTTTTTGGGAAAGGTGGAGCATTTGAAGGACATATGTCTGGGTTTATGGCAGTGGAAGCAGAGGTCTTCCCTGCAGCAATGTTGTCGGTCAGCTTGCTTACTTGTATGACATCAATGTTCATGGCATTGGGGTCTTTGGCAGGTGTGGAGAAGTTTCTAGGGGAGAACAAATGATAACCACCTGAGGGTTTCTTGTTTACCTGGGCAATTTTGCAGGTGCAATTCCATTGGATCTGGAAATGTATGGCTTTTTCATATCAGGAGTTGATAATGGTGGGGACAGTGCCCATTCCCATGATCTTAGTCATAAGTGTGGTGGGGATTCCAGAGGCAAAGTATCGGATGAGGACATTTTTGTCTGTCATTTGAGTGAGGGTGACTTTGTTTTTGAACTCCAAGATGTAGTTCATCAGCGTGGTGGCACAGGGTTCATCCTTCTTAGGGATGACACAGGTGGTGAAGAGCCAGGCAATAGCATTGCCAACAGTGTCATGGTGTTCAAACACCTTTTTAAAGGTTGTTTTGAAGTCAGTGAAAGTCCCAAGATCAGGTGGTGAGTGAGTCAAGGCATTTTGACAGAATGTTCCAGCCCAAGTGCGTGTGGATCCCCCAGTCATATAAGAGAGGGCGAAGGTGACCTTCTTGGCATTGGTGTTGTACACATTGACATTAATCAAAAGATAAGTTTCAATGGTGTTGAGCCATTCAATAGCTTGGTCATAGGATCCATCGAAGGCCTTAGGCACTCTGAGGTGAAGTTCAATGGGTTTCGAGAACATGGTGGGTTTCTTAGATGGGAGCAGCTAAGGAGGGGGAAGTTGGAACAGAGGGGAATGCTGGATGGGTGTGGGAGAAGGAGGAGTGGGCTCATGGGGAATGGAGAGCAAGTGGGAGAGCTGGTAGGAGAGCTGTGTGTCTTCAAGCATTTCTTCCTGTGAGGATAGAGTGAGGTCGGAGGAGAAGAGATCAAAGCAAGAGTTGTCCTCCTCGGTGGTATCCTCGGAGGTAGAGTCAGGCGGTGGAGTGGGGCAATGAGGTCACCAACAGGAATTGGGGGGAAGTCAGTGAGAAATGGTGGCAGCTTACATAGGAGTAGTCAGTAAAGGAGAGCTTAGACCTTTTGTTATGCTCGACCTGGGTAGGATTGGACATAGTCCTTGAAGGTGTAGGAAGGTTCTAAGGTTCGAGGGTTCAAGAGTATTTCCACAAACATGTAAGTGATCACGTGGCACAGGGGAATCCACTGACGTGTAAGTGATCAAGTGGCGAAGTGAGTTGTCCAGTGAAGGATCACAACAGTAACAACTAGGCAAGGAGTACAGTTGCACCAAAGGCAATACTGACTGCCCTCAGGTTCAAAGGTTTCAGGGGATGAGAGATGAGGGATGAAGGATTGAGGACCTTGTTGATTGCAGAGATGCTAGGTAAAGACAAGGGAGGTCTAAGCTAAGGATCTCTGCTGCAAAGGCGTAGGTATTTATATATAGTGAGTCCGTGCACGGACCATGAGAATGTGTAGCTAAGAATGGAAGTGGAAAAGGGTTGACATGTCATACAATAAGGGGAGCCAATGAGGAAGCAACATGTCATTAGAACTATAAATAAAAGAATTGGAAATGGAATGTGCAGTCGATGGTGTCATGACTGTGGACTGTGGAGTCATGTGAAGGAAACAGCAATTGCTGACTGGACAAGGTCATGTGAGATGAACAAGAAAAGCAAAGTGTATGAAGCAAGAGTTGAATGAGCGACTTGTAGAAATACAGCATATAGCTAGAGAGGTCAAGGAAAAGAAAGGTAGTCCAGATGAACTGTAACAAGAATGACAGTTGGCATAGATGGAATAAAAATGGATACAGAAAAGGTAAAAGCTATTTTGGATTGGCCAAAATTCATGATGGTGAAGCACATCAGAAGCTTCCTTGGACTTGCCAATTTCTACCAAAGATTCATCAAGGACTACACCCAGTTCACACATCCCTTGAATAATTTATTAAAGAAGGACCAACCCTTCAAATGGGAAGACCACCAGAAAAAGACATTTGATATGCTAAAAGAAGCTTTTATGACAGCTCCTGTCCTTGTGTTTCCAGACAATGACAGTCAATTTCAGCTAAAAATTGACACCTCAGACTACATCACAGGGGCTGTGCTATCTATATTAAAAGAAGACAAATGGCACCCCATCACCTTCCATTTCCACAGTATGTTGCTGTAGGAATGGAATTATCCAATAGCCAATAAGGAAATGCTAAGCATTATCCACACTATGGAAATATGGAGGCATTATCTAGAAGGGGCTAAACTCCAATTTTAAATCTAGAATGATCATGCCAATTTGCAATACTTTATGAAGTCACAAGATTTGAATTGGTGCCAAGCGCATTGGGCACAATGGCCCACACAGTTCAATTACATATTCATCTATAAGCCTGGCGCTTCTAATACTAAAACTGATAAACTATTGTGCAGAGAAGATCATACACAGGGCATTGAGGATGATAACAAAGGGGTCACCATGATCCCCCTGGATATGATAAGGACCTCCATGGTCATAATCCAGGATGAAGAAGTTACATTCAATAAACTTATAAAAGAAGTCATGCATCTCTTAAAAGAATTCCACATAAAGGAGCTTGAAGACAAACATAAGGCTTACATTGATGAGGATGGCTTTATTAAAAACAAAGAAGAAGCATTATACATCCCTGAAGCAGACACATTATGTCTAAAAATAGTAATAGCATACCACAACTCCCTAGTCGCTGGACAGCCTGGTTATAAAAAGACAATAGAACTCATTAGGAGAAGTTACTGATGGCTGTCTATGACTGGTTGCATAAAAGAATATGTATTGTGTTGTGATTGATGCATGTGCATGAAAGGCACCAATCAGGCCCCAGCAGGCCAACTCCACCCCTTTGAGATACCCAATGTGCCTTGGAAGCACATTTCAGCAGATTTCACCACAGATTTGCCACTCTCAGATGGATTCAACTCGATCCTGGTGGTCATAGATCAATTCTCAAAAGAAGTAGTGTCACCATGGACTTCCAAAAATGATTGTATTGGACAGGGGTCCACAGTTCCCTAGTCACATGATGCAAGATGTGTGTAAATGACTTGGCATTACATCTAAAATGTCCACAGCTCACCACCCACATACAGACAGGCAAACAAAAGAAACAAACCAAGATCTCCAGCAGTATCTCTTCATCTTCTATTCTGAGCAACAGGACAAATGGGCTGAGTGGCTACCTCTCACACAATTCTCATTTAATTCAAAGATCTCAGCATCTTCAAAGAAAGCACCTTTCAATGTTACATGTTTCTATACTCCTAGAATGGGATTTGAGCAATGTGTTTAAAAAGCACAAAGTGCTGATAAGCTAGTAGAACGCATGAAAAAAACTATTGAGGACACAAAAGGGAACCTCACATCAGCTACTGAATGAATGAAAGTTCAAGCTAATAAACACAGATCTGAAGTACCACATTACTCAGTTGGTGATAAAGTGTGGCTTGCCACACAAAACCTTCACTTAATCCAACAGTCCAAGAAACTCTCAGAGCATTGGTTAGGACCCTATGAGGTCATCGCATTAGCCAGACCTAATGCAGTTAAATTAAAATTACCCAGGTCAATGAAGATCCATCTGGTTGTCAATGTTTCACAAGTGAAGCCTTACAAGGATCACTTGAATGGTCAAGAGCTGTAAAACCTGGCCCAGTGTTAATTATGAAACAACCTATAAACCACTCCGATACTGGGAGCATCTACAGAGGCTGATCACTGATAGTGAAAGATAGGGGTAATGGGAAAAAGGACAACCTGAGGCCTACACTAGCACTAAGTGTGCCAAGGCTGAAGTCACTGGATTAGCAGGAACAGAAGGGGAGGAGACTGAGTCTCATTTAGATGGTGGTCTAGAGGGGAGACTCCAAGAGAACTTGACTGAAGTTCTCTGGTGGCTACTTTGGCCTTAAATACTACTCTATGGTTTGTACATGTTTGAGTATAATCTAGATATGGGCATAGGGTAATACTATAGTAGTCCAAGCAATGCATCGAGCACATGCATCAATCATAGCCATGGAATTGAAGATTGGACATGAGGGAAACATATGGTTGATTGAATGGAAGGAAAACATATGCCAGCCATGAGGTGTGGCAGAATGGAAGAACATAGCTATGCACAATGTGGAAATGAAAGTGAAAGTGTGCATGGGTGAAAAGGATCAGAGATCCAGGTGAATCTATAGTGTAGTGCATCCATGAGCATAGAAATATCTAAGTCCAAATGATAGGATAAAGTGTTAGTGATGAGATAACCATGTGTCACTGATAAGATAAGATGAAAAGATAGGAGTGAAAATGTACATTCGTTGTTACGATTCATCTAGGACTACCCCTTTTTCTTTCCTAATCCTTACTGGCTATAAGCTATATCACCACTAGTTGCTTGTTCGACTCCCTTCTTGTATGTTTCTTTATTTCTCCTTTTAAGCACATGTTTCCTCCAGTCAGCCATGGCTGTTTCTCCATGTGACTCCTATGTCATCCACAGTCATGACAACATCTCTTTCTTTGTACTACTAATGATGCGTCACCTTCCTATTGGCTATCGTACGACATGTCATCATCATTCCATTCTCCATACTTGGACTATTCTCCCATGGTCCATGCATAGACCTCCTATGTATAAATACACGACTGATTACATTGTAGTACCTTAGTTGAGACCTCCCTTGTTGTACCTATAACTCCTTGCAATCTAGACTTATTCCTTGCAACTCCTCATTCCCTTATCCTTGAACCTCAGAGGCAGGTTGGAATTGCTATAAATGCAACCATACTCCTGGCCTAGTCGTACCTGTCATGCCTCCAAATGCCAGACAACTTCTCTGTCACTTGAACCCAGGAGTTACTAACATGCCTGTGGGTACCTCTTGCTGTGAGAGCAAGTCATCGCCCACAGATTCCCTTGCCCTTAAACCTCTCTCTGTCCTACAAGGGTTACATTCAGTCCTACCTGGGTCAAGCATAACATTTGTAACAGGTTACAGAAGACTGAGAAGCATTGTATGAAGTAGATTATATCATTGATTCCCATTACAAGGGTCATCAATTAGAATATCTTATTCATTGGAAGGGCTATGATAAAATCAATCACACATAGAAGCCAAAGGGCAACCTAGCATTGGCAAGGGGAGCCATAAATGACTTTCACAAGTTTCACCCAGTGGCATCTCATTAACTTCATATAACCCATCTAGAATTCATTTGGCTTTTCAAGCCTTACGTATGTACAATAATACAATGGAATGCTCCCTCCCTGGAACTTCTTTTGATCACCTAGAAGTCAATCCTTAGAAGGGGGGTAGTGTTATAGTCACATCATAATGGACTTAGTATATTTTTCTTTCTTTCATCTTATCTTATCATGCCATGTGGTTATCTAATCACAGATGCTCTCATCCAATCTTATCTTTTAGACTTAGTGCTCAGAGACACTCTTTGTTCAACCTTCATACCAGATCTGAGATCTGCCTTATGGCTACACAGCCTTCTTAATCTCTGTGCTGTGTATGCTTCTATTCCATTCCATTCATCTCCACCCTATGCTTCCATTCTGATTGATCTTCCATTCTGCCACCTCCTGATGTGTGCAGCATGGCCATGCTTTGATTCCTCATAGCCTCAAAGCTGTTTGTCCCTATATAAACTAACCCTATGCCCTATGTACAAACATATGTACACACCCATGTAGTATATAAGACCCATGAATGCAGCCACCAGAGACCAATTCAGTTCTCTTGGTATTTCCTCCAAAGCACCAGAGATAAACTCCTTAGTCCCCTCTTCTTTTCTATTTCTTGTGGTTTAAGACATCTAGTGATACCTGAGAGCATCTTTGCTTTAGGGTTGTTTCAAAAGCTCCCCAAGACATCTACCTGGCCAATTAAAAATGCAAACATTTTTTTGGTTTTCTGTTCATTGGCACATATCTACCCATATAAATTTTAAAATTACATTCTGAGTGGTTATAAACCTCCTATATTACTGTAAAACACTAGTACAACAAATAAATACAAACCCTGAAGCCAGGGAGGTAAGTGGCTGAGCAGAAATGAGAGGAGGAATATGTTGAATCTATGTGTCCAAAAATGGACATGTGGCAGGTGTTTTCAAGTGCACAAGAAAGGGTGTTGAGGTGATTATGTAAGCATTGGGAGGGTCATTCCATTTTGGGATTGGCAAAACTTACCCCAATGATGGCATTAAAATTTACATAATTAATTGCATTTGTATCTTTGGCATCTTGGCAATCCACTAAAAACCATGACTTTCAAGAATATCAGATTGCCAAATCCAAATTTGCAACCTGATCCTTCTCACCCACTGTATAACTATAGCCTTATATAGATTTCTACAAAGTTTACACATCACATTGCACCTCCATCTATGTAACTTTAGTAGCTACTTACTAGAATGATATACATTCAATTTCCATGCTGTGCTGTCACAGAGTAATGTGAGACTTTAATAACAATCTTTTTCAGTGTTATGAACTAAGCCTAGACCAATGGGGAAAGAAAGGGGAAAGGCACAAAAGTAATAGAGGAGAGAAAAGAGTAAGAACTCATGAAGATAAGTCCAGCAGTAACGATGGCAGGACTAAGGCCTCTTGCTTAGCTCATACCTGGATTTGCAACCAGGCAATGGGACATCCTTAACAACCAACAATGATAAACAATGGATAGAGGGAGTTGGATGCCAGATGATGATCCAGGGAGATGTTACAAGTTTTCCTTATGGGCTCCAGGAGAGCCACTCCCCTTTCTGCTTCTCTCTTCTTTACCTTGACTTGGATTTCACCTACAATTTCTTTGGCAGTCTAGTCCTTGAATATTAGATCTAGATGTGTCCTTTTATTCCATCTATGGACAGCCTTGTTCCCTTCAAGGAAATTCCCTTTGTGCATTTCCTTTGATTTTCCCTTATCCAGTAGATTGCTATGGCATACTGCTTGGTCCATGCTCCACAGCCATTCCTATAAATATGCTGCCCTTGTACTACTATTCCTTAGCTAGTTCTATGCAATCCAGTGTAGTTTCTGTTACACTCGACCTGGATAGAATTGGATATAGCCCTTGAAGGTGTAGGGAGGTCCTAAGGTTTGAGGGTTTGAGGGAATTCCATGGATACATAAGTGATCACGTGACACAGGGGAATCCACTGACACATTAAGCGATCAAGTGGCAAAGTGAGTCGTCTGGTGATGGTTCACGACAGTGATGACTAGGCACAGAGTACGGTTGCATCAAAGGCAATACCGACCATCCTCAGGTTCAAGGGTTCAAGGGATGAGAGATGAGGGATGAAGGATTGAGAACCTTGTCGATTGCAGAGATACTAGGTAAGGACAAGGAAGGTCTAAACTAAGGACCTTTGCTGCAAACACTAGGTATTTATATGTAAGGGTTCCACGCATGGACCATGAGAAAAGGTAACTAAGAATGGAAGTGGAAAAGGGTTGACATATCGTACAATATGAGGAACCAATGAGGAAGCGATGTGTTACTAGAATTACAAATAAGAGGATTAGAAATAGAATGTGCAGTCAATGGTGTCATGACTGCAGACTATGGAATCATGTGATGGAAATGGCAATTGCCGACTGGACAAGATCACATGAGACAAACAAGAAAAGGAAAGCATACATGTTACAACTTGTTGCCCTGGATAGTCGTCTGCTTTTCTTTTTCCTTCATCGTTCCTCATGTCACTTGTCACCTTGTCTTCTCAGACACTTTCTTAGTCTCAGAGCTTTGCTTGGTACCCTACACTCATCTCCTACAAGGGAGGTCATTCCTACAGCTTACACTTACCATCTTCGCACCTTGATAGATTCCCTATCACTACCTCTGGGAATCCTTATGGATTACATCTTCATCTTCCTTACAGTATTCTCCATTCTTGCCCTAGCCTTCTAAGCTAGTTCCCCTTCATCGCCTTAACCAAGGCCCCTTTTGTTGATGCTATTCCTTTACCTTTCATTCTACATAGCATCTCCCTATTTTGACCCTCGTAGCACAGTATGCTAGCTTAGACAGCTACCCTTGTCCTTACCTAGTATCTCTGCAATCAACAAGGTCCTCAATTCTTCATCCCTCATCTTTCATCCCTTGAACCCTTGAACCCGAGGATGGTCGGTATTGCCTTTGACGCAACTATACTCCATGCCTAGTCATCACTGTCGCAAACCATCACTGGACGACTCACTTCACCACTTGATTGTTTAACACATCACTGGATTCCCCTGTGCCATGTGATCACTTATATATCCATGGAATTCCCTCAAACCCTCAAACCTTAGGACCTCCCTACACCTTCAAGGGCTACATCCAATCCTACCCAGGTCGAGTATAACAGTACGAGGTGAGAGTTAGATGAACGACTTGTGGTAATACAGCATATAGCTAGAGAAGTCAAGGAAAAGAATAGTAGTCCAGATGAATCATAACAGTTTCTAGTCTTCCAGCCTTATTCATTGTGGTCTTAAGTGCTGAGACTTCCCTTCACTCTACAAGACTTTGACCTACTCCAATAAGTGGTTGCTATAGCTAGAAATTATACTTCAGCATAACAAAAGAACTAGCTGTCCTATACACTTTGCTATTCAGCAGAAGCACGAAACTTTGCCCAGTATTTCCAGAAGAGGCAAAAGAGGCTATCACATAGAATCACCTGAGTTATTCCCAGAAGATTCCCCCACAGGAACAGAGCTACCTAGAGACAAGATCCAGGATTTCTTTGACACCCCCCGAGCAACTACCCCTGCACCAGTTAATGTAGAAATGACCAATGTCCCAACTAGAAAAACTGAGCTGAAGGCTGGTCTCCCTAATGATTTCTCCAGCAACCCAAATGGTGCCTCCAGATAGATCTTGGCCATGGCAGCCTATCTAAAGATGAATGAACCTCTTTATGGTGATGATGCCAAACTCCTCATATCCCTAAGTAAGATGAGCAAGGGACAAGGAAGAAACTTCTCTGAGGGATGGTACTTGAGACTCACTGACAATGAGACCAAAGAAGAAGATAAAACCTTTGCCAAAATAGTGGAGGACTTTCAAAAGACCTTCTTCCCCTACAATGTAGTGGCCAAAGCAAGGGTCTAACTAGGAAACCTGAGACAGAATTAGCAAGACAAGAAGGATGGGTTCGAGAAGTATGTCTCTGAATTCCAACTTTTAGCAGCAAAAATGGATTTTAAAAACAAAAACACCCTCATTGAATGGTTCATCTGAGGCCTAGACTCTAGACTCTCTGAGCATGTCCTCTCCATGGAAACTATTCCCTCAACCTTGAAAGAATGGATCACCAAAGCCACCCAATTCCATGCCAACTTCCACCATATCTCTGACCTTCAAGACAAAAGATTCTTCCTCCCCTTTTCCCACTCATCCTCTTCTCGCAGAGACTTGAACGCCATGAATGTCAATGCAGTCTGACTCTTCCCCATAGAAACAGCCAGGCACATGAGGGAAAACCACTGCTTTATTTGTCACAAAGTAGGTTGTAGGACCACCAACCACCCTTCCCACTCCAACAAATCATCCACCTCCACCACTTTCTCTTCCACCAAGCCTACTACCCAGGTCAGGGTAGCAAAGGCCTCCTCCATTGATTCCTATATGAAGGAACTGGATGATAGGAAGGTCCCTAAAAAAGATGTCCTCAAGGTTCTTAAAACCTGCTTCAAAGAGAAGAAAAAGACTCTGACTGAAGAAAAAACTGTGGCCTCAGCCAAAATTGAGGAAGTTGAGAATTTTTAAAGAGGAGGAAAGTAATGATGTCTTCTTCTCCACAAATAGTTGCTCCTGTACTAGTATCTGACTGTAAAGCCCTGAAAATTTGAATTCCCATTTTAATTTTTCTGCAGGAAGGAGCACAAATCATTGACACCTTCGCCATCATCAACAGTGGGGCCACTGGATCTTCATAGACTGAGATCTGATTACAAAAAGATGCTACCCCCTGACTTGCCTACTTAAACCCCTTTGAGACCAGAATATAGATGGAACCAGTAACCAAGGAGGAGTCATCTGACACAAAGCCTCCCTCTTTATCCAGATAGGAGAAGTAGAACAAAAACAAGATTTCTTTGTTCTAAACTGTGGAAAGGAGAACATGATTCTTGGACTACCTTGGCTAAGAGAGGTCAATCCCACCATAGATTGGGCGAAAGGCAAAGTACACATCCCAGACCAGCTAACTAAACTTCAATGTGACTCCTCCCAAGCAATCTCCCAATGATATCTAGCCCAATACCTGGACCTTGACCCAGACAGGAAAACCTCCCAGCTTTTGGGAAAATGTAACTTCCAGATCCTCCCTCTCTCTTTTAACAAAATGACTATTTCCACAGAAATAGCCCAGAAAGAAGAAAAGCTAAAGATCAAACTACTCCCCCCATATTCAACCTTTAAAAATGTTTTTGAGAAGAAAACAATTGACAAACTTCCCCCATCCCAACCCTTTGACCATGCCATCTGTTATGCTCAACCCAGGTAGGATTGGATGTAGCCCTTGAAGGTGTAGGGAGGTCCTAAGGTTCGAGGGTTCAAGTGTATTCCACAGACGTGTAAGCGATCACGTGGCATGGGAGAATCCACTGACGCATAAGCAGTCAAGTGGTGAAGTGAGTCGTCTGGCGATGGATTGCAACAGTAACAACTAGGCATGGAGTACAGTTGCATTAAAGACAATACCGACCATTCTCAGGTTCAAGGGATTCTACAGATGCAAGAGTGATCACATAGTGGGTGATGAGAGATGAAGGATTAAGGACCTTGTTGATTGCAGAAATACTAGGGTAAAACAAGGGAGGTCTAAGCTAGGGATCTCTGCTGTGAGAGCGCAGATATTTATATGTGAAGGATCCATGCATGGACCATGAGAAAGAGTAACTAAGAATGGTAAAGGAATAATGATGATGTGTTGTACAATATGGAGAGCCAATGAGAAGTCGACACATCATTAGTATTACAAATGAAATGAATTGGAAAATCAAAGCACAGTCAATTGCGTCATGACTGCAGACTGCGGAGTCACGTGAGAGAAATGGCAGTTGCCAACTAGATAAGGTCACATGAGATGAATGAAGAAAGAAAGTGTACAAGGCGAGAGTCGAATGAGTGACTCATGGTAATACAGCATATAGCTAAAGGAGTCAAGGAAAAGAGTGGTAGTCCAGATGAATTGTAACACCACTGAGCTTAACAAAGACTTCCTTCCAAAGGTTGCAAAAGCATATGCCTTAAATCCTAAAGAAAATAAAGCCTGTAAGGCCTTTGTGAATGAACATCTCACCTCAGGAAAAATCTCCCTGTTTAAATCTCCACAAGCCTCTCCCTTCTTCTTTGTACCAAAAAAAGATGGTTCCCTATGCCCCTGCCAAGACTACAGATACATCAACTCCTTCACTGTCAAAAACGCTTACCAACTCCCTTTGATCTTCAACCTCATGGAAAGACTAAAAGGATTGAAGGTCTTCACCAAAATGAACATTAGATAGGAATACAACAATATCCTTATATGACTGGAAGATTGATGGAAAGCTGCATTTATTACCCCCCTCAGACTCTTCAAACCCACCATAATGTTTTTTGAATTGTATAACTCCCCTTCCACCTTTCAAGCCTTTATGGACCACACCTTCACTGATATGATAGCTGAAGGATGGCTCATAATCTATATGAATGATATCCTCATCCATTCTGTGGACAAAACCCTCCATCAAGAATGAACCCATAAGGTCCCCCAAAGACTAAGGGAACATAAACTCTTTCTCAAACTAGAGAAATGTTTCTTCAACATAGATGAAGTAGAATATCTTGGAATAATCATTCAAGAAGGACAAATCAAAATGGATCCCACCAAACTGAAAGCCATTGATGATTGGAAACCCCCCATCTCAGTCAAAGAAGTCTAATCTTTCATTGGATTCTGCAATTTTTATCAATAATTCATTCTGGATTTCTCTAATACCACACAACCCCTCCATGACCTTACCAAGAAAGGTGTGAAATAGAAGTGGGGAACCCCACAACAAGATGCCTTCTACCTCATCAAAAAGGCATTTACCTGGTATCCTGTACTTTTTATGCCCAACATGCTTAAACCCTGTTTGTTTGATGACTGACACCTCTCTGACTGCCACTGGGGCAGTTCTGATATAGAAAGATGAAAATGGGGACCTACATCCTTGTGCCTTCCTCTCCAAAACCCTGACTGCTGCAGAATGAAACTATAATACATATCTATGACAGAGAACTACTTGCTGTGATCCACACCCTGGACAAGTGGCAACACTACCTCCAAGGCACCTCCTTCCCTATCACTGTTATCACAGATCACAAGAATCTCTTCTACTTCAAGCAACTCCACAAGTTATCTAGATAACAAGCATGCTGGATGCTCTTCCTCCAAGACTTTGATATCCTCTACCAGACTACACCATGTTACGCTCAACCTGGGTAGGATTGGACATAGCCCTTGAAGGCATAGGGAGGTCCTAAGTATTGAAAGTTCGAGTGTATTCCACAAACACATAAGCAGTCATGTGGCGCGGGGGAATCCACTGACACGTGAGGTGTTCAAGTGGTGAAGTGAGTCATCCAGCGATTGAGCGCAAAGTAACAACTAGGCACAGAGTACAGTTGCATCAAGGCAATACTGACCGTCCTCAGGTTCAGGGGATCTATGGTCGCAGAGGCAAATGCGTAACGGGCGACAGGCGACGGAGATGAAGGGACAAAGGAACAAAGACCTTGTCAATTGCAGAAATACTAGAGTAAGACAAGGGAGGTCTAAGCTAAGGATCTCTGCTGTGAGAGTGCAGGTATTTATATGTGAGGGATCCATGCATGGACCATGAGAAAGAGTAACTATGAGTGGTAAGTGGAAAAGGGTGACGTGTTGTATGATAAGAGGAACCAATGAGAAAGCGATGCATCATTAGAATTACAAATAAGAAGGATAGAAATAGAATGCGCAGTCGATGGTGTTATGACTGCGGACTGCGGAGTCATGTGAAGGAAATGGCAATTGCCGACTGGATAAGGTCACATGAGATGAAGCAAAGAAAACATACAAGGCAGGAGTCGAACAAGCGACTCGTGTTAATACAGCATATAGCTAAGAAAGTCAAGGAAAAGAAAGGTAGTCCAGATGAATTGTAACACACCAGGATCTCAGATCAGTCCTGTAAATGCCCTCTTCCACTGAGATCCAATTGATATCTTTGAAGACAATCAAGAGATTACCTTACTACTTCCCAAATCCCTCTTTATCAATGCCATTGATACTGCCATTTTAGACAAAATTGCCCATTCCTCCCCTTCCAACCCCCTGGTCTTGACCACCCTCAATACACTACATGAAGGAAAATCCCTCTTCCCTCATGCCGCCATTTATGATTGGTCTTTTGAAGACTCCAAGCTCTTCTTCCAAGGATACCTCTTTGTTCCACCCTCCCATCACCCTAATATCACCAAATCCATTCACAAAAGCATGATCTGCAGCCATGGTGGCATTTTCTGCACCCAGAACCTATTACAATGGGATTTCTGGTGGCCTGGCCTAAACACCTTTGTGCACAACTTCATGAGAGGCTGTGCCACCTGCCAGGCAAACAAGGTGAACACTCACCCTTCCACCCCACTGCTTGCCCCCCTTCCCATGGCATCCAGGCACTTCCAGCAACTCTCCATAGATTTGATCACTGATCTACTGCTCTCCCATGGCTATGACTCAGTTATGGTTGTGGTCAACCATGGCCTTAAGAAAGGGGTAATTCTCTGCTCTTGTCACAAAACCATTGATGCAGCTGGTGTTACACTACTATTTTTCAAGAATGTATTCCGTCATTACAGCCTTCATGACAAACTCATCTCCAACAAAGGCCCACAGTTTGCCTCCACCTTTGCCAGAGAACTCTCCTGCCTGCTCAAATATGACCTTGCCCTCTCCTCTGCTTATCACCCTCAGATAGATGGAGAAACTGAACAAGTTAACCAGGAACTAGAAACCTGCCTCTGCATCTTCTGCAATGGACATCTGGAATATTGGGCTGAACTCCTCCCTATGGCCAAATTCTTCCACAACTCTCCCCCCCATTCCTCCACCAGACAAACTCCATTCTTGCTAACCCTTGGTTTTGAACCCCACTTTTATCCTCCAATAGGGAAAACCTTCCTTCTAGCACTAGAAAAATGTCTTACCGACCTATCCAAAGCCCACTCAGAACCCATTGCCTTTCATGAGAAGTTACAACACCTAATAAAGGAACAGATCTCCTCCAAATTCTATCCATGAAAGGTAGGGGATAAAGTGTGGCTAGAAGGTCATAATCTCCACCTTAGATATCCATCAAAGAAGCTTGCCCCTAGACGGGAAGGACCCTTCAAAGTCACCTGTGTAATCTCCCCTGTGGTGTATTAACTATGCCTCCCCAGTTCCTGGAAAATTCATGATGTGTTCCACACTTCTCTTTTATCATCCTATCAGGAAATGACTGAGCATGGAAAAAACTTTACCAACCCTCCACCTGACCTCATCAACAGAGATGAAGAATTTGAAATCACTTTCATTCTTTCCCACAGAGGCTCATTTGGTAAACAGCAATACCTCGTATTGTGGAAAGGATACTCTTCCACCAAAAACACCTGGGGGCCCTGGTTACGATTCATCAGACTACCACTCTTTTTCCTTCATTTCCTAGCTATATGCTGTATTACCACGAGTCACTCGTTCGACTCCCACCTCATACACTTTCTTTTCTCTTTTATCTCATATGACCTTATCCAGTCAGCAACTGCCATTTCTTTCACATGACTCCACAGTCTGCAGTCATGATGCCATCAACTGTGTGCTCATTTCCAATTTATTTCATCTGTAATACTAATAACATGTTGTCTTCTTATTGGCTCTTCATATTGTACGATGCCTCATCACTCCTCCTACTTCCATTCCTAGTTATCCTTTCTCATGGTTCATGCACAGATCT
>JBBPRF010000286.1:0-32503 GCA_038092875.1 Lanmaoa pseudosensibilis
TGGTTTTATAATTCGTTTATTGAACAGCTTGGTACGAGTGGTACCCTGACTACGCCTACGATTTCTCTGGTATCTCCATCAGTGCTGGTGACGTTATCAAGACCACCGTCACTGCTTCCTCTACGACTTCTGGTACAGCAGTCATTGAGAACCTGACCAATGGCCAGACCGTCACGCAGGCACTCACTTCTACTTATGCTCTTTGTGAGCAGAATGCTGAGTGGATCGTCGAAGACTTTGAACAGAACGGTCACCTTGTTCCCTTTGCGGACTTTGGCAACGTGACCTTCAGTAGCGCCACTGCTTCTGGCCCAAGTGGCACTACCTACACTCCCTCTGGTGCTACCATCATCGACATCGAGCAGCGCAACAAAATTCTCACTTCCGTCACCACTAGCGGATCTTCCGTCACTATCACGTACGTCTAAACAAGTGACGGGTCGGTGGTTGCTATTACTAGGGAAAACTAGCGAGTTGCGATTATCTACATCAACGTTAGTGTTATTCAGGGTTTGAATGTATCTCGACGAAATGATATGTATATATATGTAGAAGCAGTCCTAGTTGGATATCGACTCTCGACCCGATCCGTTGTCACAGATCCGAAATCCTCCCACGTCTACATAGAAACATCTGTGGCCATAATAAACGGCATGCTACATCAACGTGGAGTGAATCGAATTGGATGCTATAGGATATCGCGTCTCATGGCAAGATCGACGCAACGACACAACAAACAAGACGGGTTACAAGGGTTAAATAGAAACACGGGAGGGGCAACTTGGCACTGTGTTACAATTAATACTTCGAATGGGCCTGAGTAAAGTAAATGGCTAGGCTTCAAGTAATCTACCCACTGGCCTGCGGGGTGGTGTGCTTGAAGCGAACAACGATGACAGTCACGTTATCATTGGTTTGTCGTGATAGTGCGTGCCGAACGAGTGTTTGACTTGCTTCTTGTGCATCCTCAATGTTCCGTATCAAGTCGATGGCCCCTTGATCGCCCGTGATATCCCATAACTTTAACGGCCTTAGATAGGCAAGCGCAGGTCATAGGAAGAGTACGTACCCCGTCACATGCCAGGATCAAAAATTCGTCGTCGTCGCATAATTGCGTCTCAGTAGTATAGGGAGACCCGACGACAAATTCCTTCATGGAAGAGTCACCCAAAGATCTCGTGACGGCTAGCACACCATTGACGCGTCCACTCATGACAAAACCGCCCGCGTCCGTAATGCGCTTCGCCTCTTGTTTGTCAGAACCTTTGTGATCGTACGTCAAGCGTACGGCCTTTCCCGCCCGACAAAGAACCCCTCGCGCGTCGCCTGCATTAGCACTGTAAAGCACGCGGTGAAGTGATGGGGGAGGCGATATCACAGAGGAGGTATTTATGTTATTTGCTGGGGCGGGGGAGGGCGTTGGGGTACCAGGTGAAGGCGGAGGGGAGCCACCACCTCCGCTGAGGGTTTTCAAAGCACGAGCAAAGCGACTGGTGGGTGATACACTCTTGGCTTTCTTGTTTTTCTTGCTGGCCTTGTCAGATCCAGATGCTTCTTCACCCGAGTCACTGACAGGAGATTCAGAGCCGCTCCTGGAACTTTTGGCATCCTCTGGGCTGGGGGTTGCGGCGGATGGTTGGGTGGCGATCGGAGACGTGAGAAATGATTGTCGGCCGTCCGCATCTTCGATACGCAAAAATGCAGTCACGGCTGTGCAGCCAGAGTGAATTTTTCCATCGGATTCCTCACATAGGCGAGATATACGCCTGTCAACGTTGTGGAATGTCTCGTTAAGGATATCAGGGATCGTAGTTGACGAGGAGGTGCGCAAAGAGTCGAGAAAGTACTGTCGTGAAGAAGTATGATGGGGTTAGGCTGTGGTTAGGGTATAATTGTGGCACTTGCCTCGTGAAAATGTTGGCCGCACCACTCGGCGGCATGTTTTCCCGCATGGCCGTCAAACACTGCAAAGAACCCTTGTCCTCTGACGCCAGCGAAATCGACGACAAAAGAGTGCGCGTCTTCCATGTACCTGCGCGTGCCTTTGTCCTCGGACACGCCGACCTGGAATGCAGTGTTTCCGACAGAGTGCTGGTTGAGGATCTACGAAATACAGGATGGGGTTATCTCGCATTGGGCGATCTGAAGAAATATACCCCGAAGGTGTCGAGACCATCTGCAGTGGTGATCGACTTTGAACGGGCGTTTGGAGAATCTGAAAAGCGAGGTGTCGCCATGGGAGATGGTCGTGGATGAGGAAGAAGAGCGATGCGGTGTTCAATAGCAGAGATTGACCACACTCATTGTCGGTCACGTGCAACGCGATATTGCTGTAGATAGCTGTCGGTTATCTCCGACCCGTCCACCTTCTCCTCCTCCTCCCTTCCTCGTCTGATTGTCCGCCTTTTTCGATACCCTCGAAAACTGTGGATGTCTCAGCAATCTGCCACTGCAAAGCCTTCGCTACAGGGCGTAAAGATAAAGGCAAGGAAAGGTGCAGTCAAGGCCCAGGCAAAGCACGAACCATCAGGCAAGCGTTCCTCGTACACAGCACCCATCCACGCTCATCTCCGCATCCAGTCTTCAGGGACCAACTCTATAAACATCTCGAAACTGTCCCAGAGAACGATTTTGACTCCTTTGCTGCAAAGCTCGTGCAGGCTGGGTCCACACTCGAGTTGTTGAAATATGCAGACGCCCTCTTCGAAATCATCCTCGTCGGAGGCCTCGTCCAGCCCGGTGGTTCCTACATTGATGACGGGGCACCCACATCCCCCTTCACCGTCTTCAATGCGAAGGACCCTGCATCGGTCGAGGACCTGAAGAAATACGTCGAAGTCCTTAACAAACTTATCAGAAGGTACACTTGTAGCGCTCGCCTGATGGTGCCCACACTTCATTCCTTTTAGATACAAATATCTTCAGAAACCTCTCGAGGAGCAAACCCTCCCCAGTCTCCTTCAATACATCAATCGCTGGTCCCCCGACCAGCGCGACAAGCTCGCTATCACCATCGGCCTCCTTCTCTCCCAAGGCATCGCTAGCACTGCTTGTCTACAGAGTCTTACCAAAGATCAGCTCGTTAAAAACGGTCTGTAACTCGTCCCTTCTCGTGCCATCGAATTGACCACGTGACCACCCTGCCAGACGCATCTGTTACCGTCCTCGCTATCGTATTCCGCGCATACCTGGCCGACCAATCGATGGATCATCTTGCTGCTGCTCTCAAGCGTGGAAACATCAAGGATCTTCTTCTCTTCTTCCCCCTCAACCGTCGGGATGCCAAAATTCTTGACGATTTCTTCAGAAAGGAAGGTCTCCCCCAGGTAGCAGAATGGTACACCAAGAAGCAATACGCCCTCGCAAAAGAAGGCATCGTAGCTGAACTCAAGGGTCTTTCTGGCCACGGAGAGTCCGCGGAGATCGTACGTGTACATTGGTTGGTTGGTCGCTTGGAACAGCTGATTGGGTTGCGCGGGTCAGATCATTTCAGCGATACAGAGCAAACTAGAGGAGCAATCACTCCCTGATACAGAGCTAATTCAATGTATCTGGCAGGGTCTTATGGCTTCCGTAGATTGGGGTACCCGGCCAGACCAGCTAGAAGGCCTTGCCCTGCGTGAAGTAGGGGTACGCGCCGTACCTGCACCTCGAAGCTCACCGCCAGCTAACTGCTGTACGCTGGATAGAATTTCTCTCCCATCCTCGAGGAATTCTGCAAGGGGCCAAAGGTCGAAGTTGCCTTGATCAATCAAGTCCAGGTACACTGCTACGAGGATACGCGCATCATGAAGGCATTCCCTCAGATCCTCAAGGCATCTATCGTCTGCTGTGTGTACGGTGTCGATTCTCATCATCTCGACAGGTCTTATACAACAAGGACTGCATCTCGGACCAGGCCATCATTTATTGGTACCAGAAGGGATCTAAGCCTCAAGGGAGGCAACACTTCCTCAAGAGCACTGAGACGCTCGTCAAGGTATGACATTATTTCCGCCTTTTCTCTACATTCAAAGTCATACTGACAATTACAGTTCCTTCAAGAACAAGACAGCGACGAAGACGAAGAGTGAAGGTTCTCATCATCATCCCGCCACTACTACGCAACTGTGTACCTATTACATTCCCAGAATTGCACTCAGAGATGTGTTTCCCATCCTTCCGAAGTTAATCAGCCAGAACATGATACGTCAAGCATCGACATATGTAGGCCTAGGTACGTACGAATCATGCATCTCATCGAACTTGAGACTGTATGTAGACACGGGCGCCACAATCCGGTTTAACAATACAGCACAGTAAAAGGGGGAATCTCACGAAGTTTGGAAAATCAGAATCTCGTTACAGACATGAATAGGACCGGAAAACAGGGACCGTCTTGCGCCGATACCGGGGAGCGATCATGCGGCACAGGCGAACGCCCATGATTGCCTATGTACATAGATATGAAATCGCGCAAGAAAAAAGAACGTCAACCCTACTCGTACAAAAGTTGAACAAGGGTGAAAATAATCACCAGGCTTCGGGCATAGGCGCAAAGTCCCCGGACCAGCCGTTTGTTCCATGCATGTTTAAGAAGATGCCATCAGAGCCGTTGATGGGGAGGCCAAGGTCTGTGAGGCTCTAAGACGTGGAGCGGCCAAATGGTCAGGTAAGTTTCAACAGAAGGAGAAATCACGCACCTGCTCTTGTATCCATGCCGGAATCGTTGAAGGGTTAAACATACCGCGGTCACCCGGCCAGGAAAAGCCAAGTTCTTCCATCGTCAACGGAGGTGGGCCCACGGCGTGTGTGTCGACGTACGGGCCAACCATACCCTCCGGTAATAATGGGGGAGGTAAATTTTGGATTGGCGCGGCAATGCCGGGGAGCATGCCTACTTTGCGGCGGAGGTTTGCAAGCATAATCCGCAGCGTGAGTGCATAGCTGAATGCTCTACGTGTCAGAGAGATGTTTACGAAGAACGAGTAACCATATAAAGCTGACCGTTCTGCTGCTACATCAGATAATAGCTGTGCCAACTGTTCAACTTGGCTCGTTATCGCAGCCAAGTCCAGTTCTGTAGGGAAAAGATTGGCCATTTTGAGTAAAAACAAGCCAGAGAAAGCCAAAGTGACAAGGCTGTCGTGCACAGCATAACGGAGGGCAGCTCTGTAACAGACTTGGTTTGGTATCTGTCGAGATAATCCGAGCAATGTAACATACCGATACGCGGTGGAGTTCAAAAAGATGGACAAACAGTTGAACGCGGCATCCTTGGCCTGGAAAGCGAGCTCGCGCTGCTCAAATGGCATCTTGTCCCATGATACCCCACGCAGCGCGACACAAACTAGCCAAAGCTTCGCATAATGAAGTTCTCCGGCAAGAACCTTGCGTAACAAGGATTCCTCATCCATAGTCTGACCTAGAGGAACGTGTGAGCGGAACTCTGCGCATCGGAAGGAATGCGTACGATGTAGTTCGTCGCAATCTGCCCACCACTTATCAAGGGCGACGTTGGCTCTGCGGATGAAGGCAAGTGTGCTGTGGTTGACCTCCCCATTCAGTGGCGCGAGAGTCTCGTATATCTGTGCTATGTGATGACGTCATACAAGGTAAATGAGGACAGCCAGATGGAACAAACTTTTCTGAGCAATCAACTCGACAAGCGAGATGAGGCGAACATCTGTAGGCGATGCCATAGGATGTGTGAGAAGAAGACGACAGTGCTTGATAGAGCATTCATCTCGTAGAACAATGGGCCGACCAGTCCCCAAGCTCATTCTATGTCACAACGATCAGGTTGTGAAGAACCGCTCTGGAAGAAACTTACTGATGATCGAACCAGTAGAGACACAACCAGATCCGCGCGGATACAACTAAGACGCTCTCTAGCTGAACTCTGCACCATCAAACAGGCTTTACATACCAAGGTCCCGCTCTTCTTCTTCAGAGCGCTGCTTTCCCGACTCATCGGCGAGCTTTTCTAGCGCGCGGTGTAAACCGAGATCTAATGCCATGCGCATCGCATGGCCACTCGGAAGCCATCCGTTCGTGCTCCAAGCAGCAAGAAGTAACATCCCTGCAATGGCAACATTATCCACTAATCCCACGAATACAAAGCTGCTTACCCATAACCGCTTCTTTCCTTACCACAGGACCGAACAGTGAGGATCTAGCAATGCCTTGTGCCTCCTCCAAGCACTTGTAAAACGTGGCGCTAAGAGGGGCATTCCCACTACGAATCTTAGAGGCAATGGCGAGAATAGCATCGAAGGTCCATGGTGTGCGCTCCATTAGACTCTCAAACGTATCATAATTGGGATCAAAAAGTGGGATGAAAAGATGGCACCCAGCAAAGAAACTGTACAAAATCAACATAAGCGGTGCCTAGTCAAGGAAAGCTCACATGTGGTAAAGCTCTCTGGCTTCGGCTTCGGGAACTAGCCCCTGGGAAGTAGGTCCGTCAGACTTGTATGACATTCGAGAAAACCTATGATGATATATACCTTTTCGATGACGTGCGGGAACGCGTTCCTCGGGATTGGTTCTGCTCGTTGCCGTTTCTTCATACTCAAGCGAACTTAGTTGGTAAAAGTAGATCGTATTCGGTTGAAACATGACTCACATGGGAGGTGCGGTAGAAGGTGCTGCCGCCGCCTCTGCAGCTGCGTTGGCCAACCCTTGAAGAGCCTCGATAGGGGCATTGAGGGTAGCGCGTGGGAGAGTATCCTCGGATTCGTCCTCTGATGATGCTGCAGTGCTTGGGACAATTCCATACGTGGCATACTTGTGTGGCTATATGTACAGTTAAACGTTGTACCTTTGAAAAGTAGGCCAGACGTACTGGAGGTGCAAAGCCGGGGAGGGGGGGAAAGCTTGAATGGGAAAACCGATCGGTATTATCCCCGGCCCTGAACATATCCGACTTACCGACTATGAGGAGTATAGGAAGGACCAGCATCACGGCCAGATCCTTGTCTTACATTTGTGGAGTAACCAGGCTGCTGGCTATTGGGTTGACCTTGACTTTGTACCGCAGAGAGGATGCGGTCCAACGAGGATTGCATTCCAATCATCTGACTTTGCATGACCTATGACACACATTACCTCAACTGGGGGTCCCTCTAATGATGGATACTTTGCAATTACCAAATACTGGCCCTCGAGGCGTGACAGGCGCCTATTTTGACTATTGTCAGAGAAGAGTAAATTTTCTCGATATGAACATACTCCACGCTAGCACCAGAGACTGGTTGAATACTCTTCTTATCCGGCTTCTCGAAGATGCATGGTGTGCCACTTAGCTGGCATCGACGACAGGGTGCCTATCCGAACGGTGCCGGGCCGGTGCGGGAGGTCGGGCCAGTGAGTTAATAGCGGGACGGTAATGCAAGGGGCCGTCCAGAGAGCTTACCTCGCCCTCACATCTGTTTTTACCCTTTCTGCAAGCGGTGCAGGCCCTGGCACCACGCTTCGGGATGTGTGCAGAAGGCTGGGATGGAGGGGGGTGGGCCGATCCCTCCGCGGGTGATTGGGTCATACCCTGCTGAGAATTGTTGTTGATTGGCACTATGCTATCCGTCCGACGTCGCTTCGAGGGAACGTCTGAGCTATTTGAGGTTGTAGCGGTTGGGGACAAAGACATGATGGAAGACGGTATGGCGATTATTGTCAGCGATGAAGCAGACACCAGTTTCAGCAGGAGGACATCTTTCTTTTCCGGCACGTGCGAACGGAAACCAGCTCACACGATCTTCCCATCACCACCTTGTAGGTACTTGTAGGTAATCTTACACTTGGTCGTATCTTGGGAACAATCATAGCTTTCTCTCGTATCATCGGAGCCATCCCAACATCAAAGGTGTCCCCCGTGATCAGTCTTCTCTCTCACGTGTCCCTACTAGCTCAGCAACTGGTGCGTTGCTTTATATCGATATATCTATTTATGCGGAAGGGCTTGCACTCCCATTGCCGTCCCACGGCAGCGTCATTCAGGTCCTTGGTGCGCTTTCAGTGAGGTACGTAGATTGTTTACGGCAAGCTATTAATCCTTCTCTACTGCGCTCATTGACCAGCAGCTGGTTGGTCCTATCGAAAATCACGCTGAGCAGAACGACACCCGAATGGATGCTCCAGAGCCGTGCCATTCTCCTGCCAGACCGTAATATTTCCTGTCTGTTGTTGGATCGCGCCGCATTTTCCCGCATGTCAACCGGATCTACATGCGGTCGAATGCGCGTCAACAGGACCCGCGTATCCCCTCGGATTTCTCAGGGGGGGCACCTCAACGAAAACTACAACTGGGAGCTCACCTAATACTCACGTACGGGGTTGACCCGTTTGAAATGAGGGTAAAAGCTATTCGCTCAACCCCAACCCTGCAAGCCAGCCTTCCAACCTTGGAGTTGGGTGATCAATGGATCATCAATCAAACCTTGCCGGTCCCCGTGTTGATGCCACTGAAACACTTCTTCCTGATTTATCGCTCAAGCCGTCCCCAGGCAGAACAAGTATCCTTAACACCGCAAGCTGGAAACTCCCAACGACAACTATCCCACAGTTTCAGGGGCCTCACATGAGGCGATAACGTTATGTCTGGAGGGCTCACTAATCCCGGAGTCCCGAACTGTCTTCTCTTATGAGGGAGTGTGCGAACACCACAGTTATGGTTTACCAAGTAAAATGTCTAAGACGCGGCAAATACTTGTTCCAAACCTGAGGTCGAATGGGCCATGTTCCTCCCTTCTGCCGTCCATGGTGAATGGTTAGGAGATCAACTTCGGACTTTCCTGAATGTTGACAATGTATCTCTCAGCGAGGGCCCCTGTCCGGCTCGGTTTCATCCGACACCCAGGCGAGCATTTGCTTCAACTCGAACACCTACTTAACATGAAAGTCGTCCTATGTATGCATTGTGTAAATGAATGTGGTATGTGTTGGTTCCTGGACAGCCGGTTCATGCATAGGCCACAAACCTGCAACAAAGCTTCACATCACCTCTAGTCAGCACGTGGTTTTTGTGCCGTGCTACTGAAAGTGAACAAAACCAAGTTCCTGCGTGTCGGCATTCGCTGGGTAGGCTTATTATGGGAGAAAGCCCAGCGCAGACCATGCTTTCCTAGTATCGAGGCAGGTTGGACAATACTACCTACAAGGGTTATTCTCTGCTTGCAGAAGATACGAAGAATCCGATGCCACTAAAGTGCTAATAATCAGGGTGGAAGCGCTCAATCATATTGTCAATGAGATTGTCGATGATAACCTGGCCAGATACATAATTTGCAATGACCTGCTATGTAATAACACAACACCGATGTAACCTCAACACTTTGTACGCCAAATCCATCGGAGTCCGTTAGTGGAGATGGAGCACAGATGAGTCTATGTTAGTGCGAAGAACACAATGTAATTTTGGACGAAAGATCTCGTGTCATGGAGACGAAGCATTGGTGAGACCTTCCTGGGCCTTCCTCGGTATCACATCCGGTTTACCGAGGGGACGGTGGTGGCGATGCCTCCCATTCTATTGGAACTTCATCCTCCTCAATGGGCTGGGTATCTTCAGTGGTAACCCCTTCAGGGTCCTGGGTTTCTACCAGAGTGGTGGCTTCTGATGGAGGGAGTACCTCTGACATGGCAACATCTGGAATCTGAGGAACTGACGCTGATGCCTCGATGTCACTTGCTCCGGTTTCTGGTTCCTCCCCCTTCCGCGGCGGTTTCCCCTTCTTTTCAGCCGGTGGTTTTGAAGGGAGCCCGAAGAGGGTTGTCTGTCTAGATACGTCCTTCTTCTCCTTGTCTTTCCCTTTCCTGTTTGTAGCGCCTGAATGCAATGGCGTGAGGCATGAATATTGGGAAAATGACAAGCAAGGAGCTTACGTTGTTTGCTTTGGTCGGCCTCGGCGGCTTCGACTTTGTTAAAAAAACTTTCGCTCTTTTGGATTGGATTGGTGTGGTCGGGTTTCCGTGCGAAGGGATTCTTCTTTGCCTCCCCAACTAGTTTACGAGCAAATGGATTGTCTCCTAAGCACTATTTAATCGTGATTTCTTAAAGTTTCTTAAAGATTTGCTCACGTTTGGGAGAGGGAATGCTTGCGTTGGTTTCACCGACTGCCCGTCGTTTGGTATCTGCATCAGAACCATTTGATACAAAATCGTCCACTTCGTCGCGTTTCCTCTTTCCGTCAGGGGAAGCCGAACGCGTAGCTGTTTGAGCATATCGTATATCGAACAGTCGAACAGGCGCGTTCGAGCTGGTGAATTCTGAACGCTCAACGACTCCTGCTGAGCGCGTTAACCCCGGTCTCTCGATCTTGGGAGGAGGGTCGAAATTTTGCAGTAGTCTCGGCCGTTCCATGCATACATCCTCCTGTTCGAGCCGCCGCCTCCGTTCTCTTGCCTCCTCCGCCGGGTTTGGTCCATCTTCCCGCCACCGCTTGATCGCGTCAATCTTCTCCTGAAGACCTATCAGTTTATAGAATCCTGCGAGCTGGCTGGCAGCAGCTATGGTGTGTGTGGAGTGCAAGCGCCTGGTTAACTCCAGGACACGAGGCGCTTTATCCGCTTTGCAGGCTGCTTGAATGAGTTTAATGATCGATTTATCGAGTTCAATCTCTCGCTTATCCAGCTCGGACGACGTCAGCTCATCACCTAGAGCGTCACGGGCTAGATTAATGTGCATCCGTTCTCGAGCAAGTCTTCAAGATATAAGCAAGAAGCAAGGAAAATGCAATATCAACATACTTCTCTTCAATGGAGGATTCGACTGGATCTTTATTTCGGAAAGGGAGTCTAACAGGCAGTTCCTGCGTGAGCGGTCTCGGAAACCCTGGATGTTCTTGTCTGCCCTGTGACAAAACATGAATTCCACCCAGGAAACAAAATTTAAGACATGCAAGTACCTTCAAGATGACACATGTTAGAGTTTCTTGGGATAGACCAACTGGCCAATATGATTCATCCTTCCCTTGCTTACGTTCAAGCGTATTTGTGTCCAATAAGCGCGCCCAGGTTGCACGGTTGGGCCGCCGGAAGTTGATCATAACATGCACGAAACCGGCGGAGTCATATATTGCAGGAGCCTGTCAAGACGCGTCACTATCACCTAGTGGCGACGACGGCAAAAACGCACCCCTTCAACAGTTATACCAATCCATTTAAGCACGTTGCCTTTGGGTATCGGTAATGGTTTTGCTTGGAGCACCTCAAAGTCATCGAAAGATATCAATGTTGCCATCAACCCTTGTGAGCCTAGTGGAAAATGATTGAGTACGCCGTATAGCGTATAGATGATAACTACTTACCGTCGATGGTAGTGGCACCTGGTCTATGTATAACCACCACGTATTCCTCTCCGGCAGTCATAGTCACGTACTCGCCTTCCAGACCTAACACGATGCGTTCGAGACCGGACCCACTCAAAAACGTAAGGTCTCCAGCGCTGGTAGCAATCACGACATTCCCTTGACCCTGGATATCCCCTCCAGATGACGACGGATCTCGCAATGAATGCATAGGTCTTTCTCCCCCAGCAGCTAGACCGAGGACAGATTGACCCAAAGGAAGAATATAAGTCCAGTCACCCTGGGCTGACCAAGTTCCGTAGGGCTTGTATAGCACCTGGGCGGGGTGATCTTGCTCAGGCGGGCAGGCGAGAAGCACGCCACGTTCACCTAGCCAGTACCTATCAACAAGGGTGGAACGGAAGACGTCCGATACACTCACCCACATATCCCACATCATATTTAAAAGGGTCTGAAAAATGGTAGCTCTTTTGCGCTGAGAGATCATGAAATCCGACATTGACTATATGATGCGTATCCTGATCTGTAACGTCAATCCATCCAACCATGTTGTATGCTACATGGGAGTTCCATATTGGGTGATATACTCGTGCACAAAGAACGGGAGCCTACCGAGGTACCGTTTCTTGCCATCCATCGGCGTTGATCCCGGTTGGAAAGCTGGCTGTGCCTTTGTAATGCTCACTACCGGATTTCTCCTGAGCAAGAATAACAAGTTATTTCAATAAACATACCCATTTCTTTTACAAACCCATCCCCATCCGCAGCTCGCCTCTCGCCGTGTTCCTCCTCCATTCCAATGCCGATGTCATCGATTATCCAGTCATCTCCATAGTCATTAACGGTTCCAGGAACATCACCACGATCCCCGTTGACTGGATCCTCTCCCCACAATGTCGGTGTGGACTTGCGTTTGACAGGGACGCCTTGCACGCCGCCTGTAGTAGTTGATTTCACAGGATCTGGTGAACCTGCAGGAATTGGGTCCCTCCACCAAGTTAGTATTCCTCCTGTGTCTGCCCATGCAAGGAGGTTCTGAGATGGTGAAAATGCAACCTGCGTGATCAATGCATCGGGAGAACCAGTATGTCTACCAAGATCATGTGAGATTCCTTTTTTCCGTATGCACGCCGTCTGCTCACCGCCAAAGAACATGCTTTGTCTGGGTGCTCCAGATAAGAATTCCTTCCTTACAAGCACTCGCAAGATATACTCCGTTAACCGAAAGCGCGAGCGCTGTTGTGGCGCCTGTTACACTAGAGTTCGAGAGGCTGAAAGATTTGTCCCAATTCGGTCGCGAGATGGCAACAATTTCTACGCGAAATGGTTCTTAGTGGTTTAGTCAGGTCAACAAAAGTACCGTACATACCGTGGGTCCTAGAAGGTACGAAGAAATGCTGTCCAGATGGGTGCCATACTGCAGAACAATCATGCATGAACTCCGATGACCTGAGTTAGAGCGACTTAGCAGGAGAATGAGTTAGGAACGCAGTGACAATAGTATTACTCGGTATCTGCTACGGCCGGAATGATGCCGTCGATAAGCTTCTCGACTTTTGGCTCACGTTCAGAGACGTCCCACGCAGTGATCGTACCATCAGCTCCACTAGCAGTCTATAGTTTGTTAGTCCACGAGTTACCGGCATGTACACAGAAGTATACGAACAAGGAGGGTGCCTGAGGGGTGCCAAGTCAACTTTCGTACACATTTCTTGTGGCCACCCAGAACTTGAACGTTGGTGACCTCTTTCAATTCCACAATCTTGACTGTTGTTTCACTGAGAGTTGTGAGCGGTTGAGCAATGCAGAATAAGAGCCAGCGCACTCCGTTGCAATAGCGATGCGCTTCCCTGCGGGGTCGACAGCAACGGCCCGAATACATGCACCCGCCGCGTTCATGATCAATCCATGGAGATCGGGTTTTCCGTGTAGGTAGCTACGGACTTCGGAGTCTTTGCTTCCAGACAGCCAGTACTCGTTCTGATGCGATATGTGTCCCAGAATGGCACGCGTCGTCGCGGTTATACATCAGAGGAAACAGTCCACGACAGAAGGGACGCACAGAACTTGTGATAGTTGTTATTCCCTCGTCGGCTTCATACGCGACTTCTGGCTCCTGATAGTGATCCTTATCCATTTGCCATATCCGCACCAAGCTGTCTGAGCCACCGGTATATGATAGCCTTGACATGATGCAACACGAGTATTGCGGTACATCCCGTCAGAAAACAGAGCCCGTCTGCATGAAAAATGGCTTACTTTCCATCCCGGGAGAAAGTAACACACGTGTACCCGGGTTCATGGGCAGAATTGGTGAGGGTCTTGGCTGTGCTTGTCATGATTAACGACGTTCAAGTTGAGGAATTGGAGAACTGTGCACTGTGCGGTCGCGTACTAGTCACCCTTCGCGTGTTGTCACCTCACGCAACTTGTGACACCAACCGCTAAATAAGTACAACTAAACTGGAACAACGGAAAATACGTTTCACTAATCAAATATCCGTTCATACAACCAGACAGGCTTCCAATAAGTTTTTGAAGAGTTCATCAAGAACCTCTCCCTTCGAGCCTCCAAACCCTTTAAATTTCAAACAGCGCAATGGTCTCCCCAGTTGCTTTCTCTTCTGCAGGAACGATAAAACGACATACCAATCGAAGTGTGGACTCTCAAATTGTAACGTACGAAGCTTTTGGAATGCTTCTTGTCTCGCATCATGCGCGAGGTACATCAGTGCCGAGTCCACGCTATACCTCGAAAGGGAGAGGCCCTCGATGTTAGGCGCAGTGTGCACGAGAGCACTGGCGATGTCGAAACCCTCAAATGGGCTGTTAATGGTGATATGACGGAGGGAAAGGAATCGAGGCGCCTCCCGCTTGAGGTGCCGCAAGAACAGCTGGATTTCCCTCGGAGATGAGACATTGGTAAAATCAAGGACAAGCTCTTCTAGTGCTGGAGTGATAACCGTTTCCATGACCCCTGTCAGATAGATCCGCGAGATGTCAGGGCCAGGCTTCAGCATCAAAAACCGCAATGAAGTCATTTCAACAACGTCTGTCGTGTGCGAACGCTCGAAATCGGCGACCTCGTCGAGGAGTGCAAGGCGAGAAAGAGACTGCAATCCAGACAGGAGGTTAAGAAAGGTCGCCCCAGGCAAGCCGAATGCTGGGAGCCCAGACAAAGTAAGGGAAGTAAGAGTTTTGATCGGCATGGTGGTCGAAATCGACATCAGTTCCCCGAGCTCCAGGTGCATCAACGTCGGAAATGAGGAAGAGGAGAACGTGGGCTCCCGCACACCGCTGCATGGGTGATGAAGGACAATTTCCTCCAAAAAAGGTGCGCGACTGCGACCAAGGCCGTCCAACAGCTCTGGAACAGGGATATTGGTGCGTATTTCCAGGCGACGACAAATATGCATATGGTTGAGTATGGTGGTAGTGATACGTGGATAATCTGCCGCATAGGCCTGCCGTGGATGAATTCCGCAAACGAAATGCTGTCGAAAGGCAACAAGCAATGGTAATCCTCGCGAACGGGTGAGATATTGGTCGACTAAGTCAACGGACTGATTGATGTAGAGGCGAATATGCGTCCAGAGCGATGGAGTTCCGATGGCTACCGCTCGCCAGTATTTTGAGACATGAGATACCAGGAGCTCGGGCCTGATGACTGGCCACTCCGGTTTGTTGGGTTCGAAAGGGGATGGTTGAAACTCCATGAAAATATCTGACTGTCGGACCACTTCCTTCAAGATCATTCCCAGAACCTCGACTGGCAATACAGAAATGCCTGGGTGGATACCGTCAGAACTTCGGAGCAGTTTCTCGAGGCCCGCAGCCTTGCGATACATTGCATCTAATGCACGCTCTGATTCCCGTATCTTGGACATGAGTTGGGCAAACTCTTTCTCTATAACCGAGCGAGGTTGAATCATATCTGAGTTTGGGGTATGATATATGATAAGTAACATTGTGGTTGTTTAGTGCTCGAACATAGTTCACCTTCGGGATTGGAGAATTGTACAACAGGTCAGCAAGCCAGAAGGCAGTCTTTATACGAGATACTTTTGAGGCAGTGACCTTACGCGGCATCGCCGGGTGCTCATGCCTTGGCAAGGAAGCGAAATTGATGAATAACAGACAGATAATGTCGATAGGTATTTGGCATGCCGATGATTGTGGCTACAAGACGCGTGGACTGCCTTCAGGAAAGAGGTAAGTAGCCACAAAATGGGTGGTTGGTTCGGCAGAATACAAGAAGTCTCGAGTCCAATAAATAGGGCTGTGCTGAATCTACCGCCTAGGTTCTAGGATGACAGCTTGCTTCGGCAACACGTTGCAACGGTGAGTCAGGGCCCATAATACCCAGGTTCATGTGACGGGGCGATTGAACATGAAATCGAATCTAAAACGTCCTATATCGTCGTGCATCAGCCACGCATCCTCAGTTACTAGTCCTACCATGCGGTAAAGCTCGTAAGCAACCCTCGCATCAATGCGAAGCGCAGAGAGCCTTGAATCACATTCGCAATAGTGCTAATGAACATTTCATAAGTTGAAATGAGACGATGACACTCACAATCATCCTAACAAACTCGTCGTCGTCGGCTACCACGGAGAACAGACGGAGAAACACAGATCTTAACAAATGCTGAGGGCTGCTCGAACAATTACTTGGCAGATAGTGCTTTGACGAAGCGCAAGGTCGATCATCTGGTCCACCATCTCACGCGGGGGACCCCTGGCAGCCTCAGGGCCGAGTACATGGTGATACCTTTACGATTTATCTGCCAAGGGAGTTGTAATGAATGAGCAGTGTTTTCCCGCGACGTCAGTATACTAGTGGGTATCAGTGCCCCCACGCTCAAGTGTAGGAGTATAGTACACAGGTGTCTGCTTTGGACACCTTGAGCCACGCTACGAATCGATGAATAGAATTGCACCAGTCACTTCAGCTGCTTCACTATCCATCAACGGTCCATGCCACGACCAGGAGGTCTTTGATGAGTCACTAGTCATTACCAAGTGGTAGTGAACAGGGCAAGTTGGACGCAACGTGACAGCTTTACCCAGGCTCTTGCCGAAAGCAGTTCGTACACATGCTCCTACCTTTGTTTGTTACGAACAACTTCTATACATGGCTACAATATGGATGCATCGAGCACCGACCAGTACGTTGATAACGATAGGGGGGTTCTTCTTCGTCTGATTATGTACCACGGACTACTTGGGTTCCATCATGGGCTGCGGATCCTGGCCTGGCCTGTCGTCGGTTAACCGGCTTGACATCGTGTACTATATCTAAAACATGGTGGGAGCCGCCGACCCATCCACGTTGATAACAACAAGCCAGTCCCAGACGTTAACCACAGACAGTTCATTAGGCATGCTCCACCTCAGGCTGTCTCTGTCGGCGATGAGTTCCGCCGTAATCTTGATGAAACGTGCATGCAAGCTAAATGAACTTTATCAAATTACCCTCGCCGTGTAGGGCATTAAAGGCAAGCTGGCTAAGCTGACTCAGTTGATCGAATCCTACCCCTTCACAATGCCCACGTACAAAGGTATTGAGGTATGGATAGAAGACTCAGAGTACCAGAAACTCAACCACCAGGAGGTGACAATCAATTTGGTCGATGACCGAACAGTGACTGTGAAAACCGAGATGTCGAGAAATGAGGTTGGTGTCGGTTGATTTGCGTATTCCCCTCAGACGTGACCCATAAGTCCAGCTTTACACCGTTCACTGCCTCTCTCCAATATCCGTCTTTTGCGATGTTTTTGTCGTCGCTACATCCTCACGCAAGCGTGCTGCAAGGTTTCATCTAGACAAAAGTCTTGAGATATCCAAGAATGCTTCGGCTTCATCAGCGGACCATGCAGAAGGACATTTTAGAGACCATGGGCTAAGAACGCCAAAACGGCAATTGAAGCTGAAGCACGGTGGTGAGCACATTCCCATTCCAATCTGATCTTCAGTGTGCTAGAAGATTATGTAACATCGTAGGAGGTAGGTTGGGCGGTGTGGAGGTCGAAATCCGACGCATTGGCGAGATCATCAAGGGAGAACCCCGGGGGGAATACGAGGTCGATGGAGGTGAAGAGGTTGCGACAGAATTCTGCATGATCGATGATTTCGGTCAATCCCCTTGGCTTGTTTTCCATTTCGACATCAGTGTAAAGGAATCACTGGCAGTTCTTCCTTCAACTGCAGAGCACATTAAGCGACGTGTGTCAGATAAGCCGCCCAAGAACCAGGGTCAGGTCACGCGCGGGAATAAACGAAGGACCTCCAGCACGCAAGGTAAGTACTTGAGTCTCGACAAGTGGTGACAATAACACTTGATATATTTACTTGCTTGCTAGGATCGAGTAACCAGACATCCTGCGAGGCAAGTTATGAGCGTCTGCATAGTTCGCAAAAGCGCTCCAGGGTGCACGATGGTCGTGACAAGTCCGCCAGTGTTGGCGAAAACCCAATAAACGCCAATTCGGACCAACTACAGGTGCGTTAGATCCTCACTGCCCTTGGATGCTCTCTGATTTCCTTTCAGCAAGAGTACCAGAACGAGGAGGTCGAAGAGCAGAGGCTTCTGCGAAAATTACAGGTCAGTGTCTCGAGGCTTCTTGCTCCTACCCCTCAGAAGCTATAGATGGGTGGTAGGAACGACTGCAAACGAAGAAAACAAGAAATATGAAGTTACGTAGCCTGCTTGGGGAAACACCATGAAATACTGGAATTTGAGAAATCGCCAATGTAATTCACAATTGTTGATGTAGGAAAGATACAGTAGTTCACAACTTTGCGTTGGCCCTTCGCCCATGCCCTACATCAACACCCTCTTCTTGCTTCATCACATTCTCGAAATTTCTGTACTTGTAGTATAACTTGAATGACTCTGGGTTCGCCACTGTCCCGCTCGGAGAAATATCTACACCCGAGATAATTTGCTTCACCGCAATCTCGATTTTCTTGCCATTGACTGTGTACTATCGGAAAGAAGAGAAGAGAAAAGGAATGTCAGTCTCACCACGTCAGCTAAGGAACGTGACTACCCACAGGTATATCTTCCACCTCGAATATTCCTGCAGGTTCGTGCCTCCTGCTCAAGCCTTCCCGGATCACGTGCCTAATTCTCCCTCTCAACTCCTTCCCTAGTTTTTCCTTGTGTCCCTCCTTCATCTTCAAAAACAGGATTACTCTTTCGTCATCTTCACCTTCTCTCCGCTGTCCCACGCACAAAGCATCCTCCACGGCTTCCAATCCCGTAGTCTCCCCGTTGACAAGCTTATAAATTTCAGCGCTTCCAAACCGTACACCGCTGGGATTAAGAACCCCATCGCTTCGTCCCAAAAAGACGAACCCGCTGGTGGCAGGGTTACGAATGACAAAATCGCCATGCCGCCATACTGGAGTACCATCAATGGCAGGTGGGAAAGAGCGGAAATAGGCAGAGAGGAATTTGTCATGTGTAGGAGTATCGTTCAGGAAGTACAGAGGAATCGATGGGTGTGGGCGAGTGATGACAAGTTCTCCAGGTATGCAAGAACTGACAGGGATGGCTTGACCAGATGGGGAATAGACGGAGACCGCCATGCCGAGAGCTGCGCCTTGAAGTTCTGTTTCCAGTAATCATCAGAAGTGGATAGCTCAATGCAGGAAGTGACTTACCGCCGGCATGGAGAGGAAATGACAATACGGCTGTCACGACTATATCATCCATTAAGATAAGTGTTTGTCTCGACAGGGGCAGTGATTGGGAAACTGACAGGCACAAAACACGTCTGTACCCCCACTCGAGCTGCCAATATGCAAATTCCCGCCGAAAGCCTTTTGAGTCCAAGTCATGAGCTGAGCTGTCAATACCGCCCCCGTCACTGTTATTTCGCGGAGACAGGTAAAGGGGGCGGATGATGCATCGATGGAGAGCGGATCAACATTGCGCGCTTGCAGCTCCGAGAGGAAACGCGGCGAGGTACCAAGGACTGTCACCCTACACGTTTGAAAGGAAGACGGATTAAAGTTGAACGCAGAGATGGAACAAAGATGTCGTACCCTGTCCAATCGATGAACTTCAGGTATTCCCTCACGTCAGGGTAAAACGGGGAGCCTTCGTATAATACGATGCGTGCTCCACATGCAAGGCCCGAGAGCATGAATGGCCACATCATCCATGCAGTCTGCGATTCAGATAGGATCACAAATCTTCAATCGAGGTGCTTCAAACGCACAGTGGTATATTGAAAGTATACGTCAGTCGGTAATATCCCAAACCCAATGTTGCAATCCTTCTTGCTATTCATGAGCGCACCCTACGAAACGCCAGGAGAGACGTATTCTGAACACCCAGTCGATATCAGTGAAATCCAGACTCACCCCAGCAGCATGCACAATGCATTTCGGGGGACCGCTGGTTCCCGAAGAATACAGTATGTACAGAGGGTGATCAAAGGGGAGCTGTTCAAATGTCAGCGGGTAGTCTTCAGCTGCAGATGAAGGGGTCAAGAATGCATCAACGGTAAGGCTACGCGGGGACAGTTAGGAGAATCAGAAGATCGTCAGTCCCCTGAAAACATAGGACCCACCAGTTAGGGACTTGCACCAGGTCCCCGGTCTTCTCACTTCTCAACACGACGGCTTTTTCTAGCCCGTATCCGCCCATTCTCAAGTCACTCTCTACGTCTACGATCTTGTGGGTGATGTTGATTGTCTTTCCGGCGTAAACCGTCTCGGAGGAAGCAAAAAGGATCTTTGGACGAATTTGGCGGTATCTGTCAAGGATCCCGGGGGTACCCATGTCTGTTGCCGTACTAGTGAATATAGCACCGATGGAGGCAGCAGCGAGAGCTATCACGACACCAGTAACGGAGTTCGTGATAATAGCTACTCGCGATGAATGTACCCATGGCAAAGTCGAGAGCTCAAATTATTATCATTCGACGTGAAACAGCAGTGGATTGAGCGTACCAGCAACCCTATCGCCAACGCGTACCCCAGCCCTCTTCATGCCAGCAGCCATGACGCGCACCAACTCCCTCAGTTCATGGAAAGTGTACTGCTTAACACCACTGAATTGAGCCTTACCGGCTCTGGCGGGGATAAGGTCGTACTCATAGGCTGCTGTAATAGCGATGGCAGAGTCATCCCTCCAGAGTAGGTTCTCTGCATAGTTGAGACGCGTGTCGGGGAACCAATATGGGCGTTCAGGGATAGTGCCAGGTATGATTATCTTTGTGAGGAGAGTTAGAACGCTGCTCTTGGAACTAGAGCTTGATAAGGGCATCGTACCCGGTCCGGCCGAGGTGGAACGGAAGCTATGACACCCATGAAATCCCACAAATCAAGCCAGAAGGTGTAAGTGGACACTGAGTAGGCATGGAGATCATTGTAGTCCTCTGCAACATAGCTTCAGTTCAGATAACTCGGGGGCAAGAAAGGCGCTGGGATAGACGCACTTAGCTTCAATCCTCGCTTCATGTTGATTTCCTTCCTCAGCCTCTCACAGGTTGCATGGCCCGGGTGTACAGGGCTCCATAGCAATTTAGATTCATCAAAGTTATATGCAGGAGACGCCATTGTAACGGTCAGGGTAGGGTCAGCAGGCGTTGAACTTGCTAGCGTTGTAAGTTAGGTCGCGGGGTACCACAGCGGTAGTACGTACCCCAGGCTATGTATAACCGCGGGAACGAATACCATCATGACTTGCTTTGCGTTAATCATCGCGTCAGACTCATCGTTGCATGTAGGCCCTAGGGACATATTGGACCTCGAAATTACAGGATATAACATAGAGGGAAAGCCAAGCATCCTATTCACCATCTGAACTGGCGACATCACTACCTTCCTCCTCCTCTTCTCGCTCGCGCATTGCCACATCTTGGGATCTTGACGAGCTGCGCACAGAACCATTACTCACCTCCGGTTTAGTGGCAGTAACAAAACCGGATAGTACAGTGGACCCTCCACTCTTCCTCCCTTGAGCATTCTTCCACGCATGGGCCATTTGCAAGAACTTGAAAGACGCTGGGTTGACTTCCCTCTCGTCGTCGGCAAATACAAGCTCCCAGTCTAGCACACACCGTTACTACCTACACACTCGAGCGAAAAGAGATGAAGAGTCTCACCTTCCACGACCTGACCCGTCTCCTTATCGACGTGTTGTTTTCTGCCGACTATTGGCATCATGCCTTGCACCTTGGCCATATCGGCCTCTGTACCATTGGCTTCCTCGAATGCTTTCCATGCCTCGAGCAAAGCAACCCGCTGCAAATACCAAGGTTCATTACTTGATCCGAGGGTCTAGTTGATGGAGACCCACCTCAGCCTTCAGTTCCTTGCCCCTAAGATCTTTGTAGCCACGTTCGAACACCTGCCGGGCGAGAATGGGATCTCCTGCAACCATACGGGGCTCCACATCCGCATCCTCATCTTCCTCCTCCCTCATCGTCCTAGGAAGTGGTATGCTGGAACCTTCAAATTCCGCGTACGAGATCCATACTTTGTGGTGGCCACTCAGTGAAATAAGGCGTTCGTATAGCGAACGCGCCTTCTCTCGGTCACCCTGTTCATCGACCTCGAAATCGATGTATGCTTTCCACAGGATTTCTGGCATCGAGAGCGAAGACTGGGAAACTCCAAGTTCGAAGATAGCTTCTGCACGAGCAAAGTCTTCTAAGGCTGTTTCCAGCTCTGCATATTTGATCCACCCAGCAGAATTAGTTGGGTCATACTATTCAAGAGTTGTGGTGAGCCGCGATACGTTATCATAGTGCTGAAGCACACCTCCAAGTATTTCTCGTAGAGTGTACGAACTCGATCGAACTCCCGTAGCTAGGCATTGGTCAGCACACGTAGAAATAGGAACAAGACATCCATCAACGTACGTCCATCTCGAGCTGAACGTAGCCCTTGAAGAGCGCCTCCTTTGGACACATCCCAATCCCATTACCCAGTATCCTACGTGCTGCAGGAAGGTCAAGCTGTCGCGCCTCAAAACGCGCAGCCATGATCCACAACTTGGCGAATGTGAATTGTTTGTGTGGAACAAGGTTGAGTGCTGTTCGATAGACCTGCCGAGCGCGTTCGTAGTCCTGGAAACAAGCGTTGAGAAACAAGACACTTGAGCTTGGAAGACTGTACCTTTGAATCTATTTCTTCAAACAGCGCATAATCTAGCCACAAAAAGATGTACCGTCGCCAATGTCGTTTTTCCTGTCCAGGTGGAACATGCGACACTGCACGCTCGTACACCTCCCGAACCCGCTCCACCGCAGCCTCCTCCTCCTCTTTTGATCCACCCTCATCCCTCAGAGTCCGCAAGGCTCCCTCTTCTAGTCGTATGTAGTCGAACCACACATCATAGTTACGGCCGTCGTGGGCCACTTCTTCCTCATACTGGATTCTCCGTTTTCCTAGTACAGTCGACTCTAGGACGGAACGAGTGCCGTGTTGTTTTTCGAATTTAGTATACGCGGTGTACAATGTTCCCGACTTTGAGCGAGGTAGACGTTCGAGAGCAAACTGAAACTAAACGTCAGTGGCAAGAAGAAACAGATTCCGACAACTCCTGCCTTGTAAATTACACGAGCGCGCTCGTACTCCTTCAAACGTGTTTCCATCTTAGCAAATGCATTGAACACAGCTTGAGCCTTTTCAATCTGTTCCTCTTCGTCGCCGAAGAACTGTAACGCGGTCTGGAAGACTTCTCGTGCCTTATCTAGCTTCCCCCTCTCTTCTTCAAACTTTGCCCACTTTACCCAGACCCGTGGCTCCGGCCGAACGGCTATCCAGCGCTCGTAGATCACGCTAGCCCTGTCAAGCTCGTTGTACCTTTCCTCCATCTTGACATATGCTTGCCACGCTTTATCATCTGGTTCCCACTGCATCCAACGCTCAAAAACTTGACGGGCTCCAGGAACATTCTGGAGGAGTTCCTCCAAATAGACATACTTGTACCACAACTGGTCCACTCGAGGAAGCAGTGTCACGGCACGATCGAAAAGGTTACGGGCATGTTGTACGTTGCGTGATTTTAGCTCCATTTCGGTGTAGCTTAACCATAGCTGCACACTCCGGGGATCGACGTCCAACGCGCGCTCAAAGACTGACCGGGAACGGTCAAACTCATTTTGACTGGCCTGAATCGGGCGTGAAGAGTGATTTAAAACCAACAAAAACGAGTGATGCGTACCTCCCAGTTAGCATATTGAGTCCACTCTTTTCTGTAAGATGGTTAATCGAAGTGATTGAAAACAAGACAGGGCGAACTCACATGCTGCCCCTTGTACGCCGAATTCGCTCCTCGAATTCTTTGCGCTTCCTCCCTCGATACTCATGAAGCTCTTCGAAATCCTCGACGCGCTGCTTTGGAGCACGGAACGTTGACTCTTGGCGCTCTTGTGCCTGAATGGCAGTAATCAGAACACATAGACTACCCTGTGTCCCGACAGACGAAGTACCTCTCGTAGGAGTTGCTCAGCGGTGATCTTTTAGGAAAATGTGAGTATGACACATTTGATGGTGAGCAATTTTGCGCTGACCTGGACTGCCGCTGGGGCTCGGTTTCTTATTCTGCGCGGAGAGTTCAGTATGTAAATATCATAGGAGCAGACAACTGAACCTTGGTGCCCTGCCGTCCTGCATGGTGTTCTACCGCGTCGTATGTTGGTAGTACCCGTGCTGGGGCTTGGATTACTCCTGCGTAAATACGGACAAATACCGGCACTACCTTGGTATTGGAAACTGGATCGATTGGCCGACTAGTACGCTGCGATATAGCTTAGGTGTAAACACAGGTAGTAAGATCGTATCACCACTTGTACACCTTACTCATTCAACACTTCTTTTACCCCTCTACTACCTAGTACCCTCTCCAGCTTAAACCAATCATACCGACAACAAGCCACGCGACAAGTTACATCACTTGGGTCCACTCCGTCGTCAAGGAAAGGGTAAGTCAGGAACTCAGAGAAAAACTGAGGGTGGGTAGGTGGCCCATAGAAAAGGATGTTACGGATACCTCTGATTTTGTACCTGGAGAAGATTTCGGGTGAGTCGTGAGAGAGTAAGAACGGACAAGCAACTCACCGACGATAAAAATGGAATCGCTCACTGATCAGCAAGAACGCCTTTTTTCCGGAGAAAAACGCCTGGCGAGCGCGGGATATATCTTGATTTGAGGAGTACCTGTTGAAGAAGTGGTTAGTTAAGCTATCCACTGGCGAGGTACACCGCAAATCAAAAGAAATCAATACAATGGAGAAGACGAAAAGTTCTTACTCGGAAAGTACGGTAAAACTTAATCCGCTCATTTTTCTGAAGTAATTGTGAACCCGGATGAAGTCGAAGGAGGAAGGAATGAACACCACGGTGTTGGCGCTTTGCACCGCTGATTTCAATACCTTGGGTAGAAGCTTTGCATCGTAATAGGTGAGAATACGGCTAGTTGAGTGTATTGTGGGGTAAAATGACGAGACGTACCTGAGTGGTAAAATAACTAAACCTTTTATCCGCCTCCTCCCTTGGATTCAAGCAGTCAAACGTGAGGAATGTCTGTCATCGAGTGAGAATGTTCTCCCATAGGCATAACAACACACAGGATACACACATGATCAATCCTCTCTGGGACCTGTAGTGCTGGCCATGATTTCTCCACCCTTACTTTTCCCGCCACGTTCTTGAGGGAGGTGTTGTACAGTGATCGTATTTCGGGCGTTTCAAATGGGCAGAGGAGGATAGATTGCCTCAGAGATGCCGAACTAAGAGTAAAGGTTAGCGAATTACAGACAAGTAGAAAGGGCACATCGATGATTTAGTCGAGGTCACGCTTACAATCCATCAAGATACCACGGTTTGATACGCGAAAAGTCAACATTATGCGACTCTTTGGGTAGCTCATTCAAGTGAGAGAGGACAAACTAAACGGGCAAAATGTGAAGTACATGGAGAAAACACAGAAGCGCATACTTGCCTGCACGTGATCCCAGTTTTGCATCGCAAGGGCATTCATCTGGTCAATAACTAGAATCTCAATCGATGACAAGAAATCGGAGCTCCTGCGACAAATGATAAAAATTACGATTCGTTCTGGCACGACGTGAGGCTAAGAGGGAACTGACTTTTGCTTTTCAATCGACATTCTTAATCCCAAAGGACTTGCAAGGATTAGGTCGCAATTATAAAAATCAGTGAAAAGCTTCACGCTCTTCCTGGTCATCTTGATTCCAAGCCTAAAGTTGTCATCCACATTCCCTCTGAACATCTCCACATGATCTGGGGGATATGTACCAGGTGGTGCGGTAGCGAGTTTATCTACTGCATCAGGTGGCAAGCCGTATTCCCCTAGGAAACGGGAGTGGTTTTCGATTTGAAAGGATGGTGAGGGGGTATGGGTGGTTAAAGCGTTCAGCCAAGCAAGTGCGGAGGAACGGAACGGAAGGAGTAATAGGATGGATGGGCGAGTGAAACCTTGATCTTGAACGTCTTCTGGAGGATCAGAGGAAGTTGACTTGACATGCGAGATACGATCGTTATTTTTCAATACGCGGCGGCGTTTTCTAAATGGATTTCAGCATTGCATGTCGGGTGAGTTTGCAGACTTACTTGGTTACATGATCAAGGGCATGTAGTGCAATTACCTCACGAATGCATTGGTGATGTTCGAGGGTAACGCAAGGATGATAGATATCAAGGTAAGCAGAAAGAACAGAGAGTAGGTCGTCCTGAATCCGTGTGTGTTCTGCTCTAAAGTAAGGAGGGGGATAACAAGAGAACCGGGGTGATATTACCTGCTGGTTGCTTGACCTGGCGAGCCTCAAAAAAGTTCAGCAGACGTTCCTGAACCTGTCGTAATGAATATTGGATGGATTGAAAAGAATGTGTGAATAAGAGACGCACTGCAGTCTTTTTGGCGCGACTTTTCTGAGGGGGCACGGACACCTCGGAAAGTACACTGGCAACAGCATTTAGTTTCCCAATTTTCTCTCTATGTGATTTCCAATGTTTTTGATCCGCCGATATCCTGCTGCACTCCGTCAAGATTTCAGGATTTGGCCCAAAGTGTTGGTCGTATGGATTATGTACTTGTGGAGACACGCATTCGCTTAGCTTCTTTGAAACAGAAAAGTGGGGAGGGGCTTACATGCTGGATCATTCTGATCGCCTTGTGATCCATCTATTTCCTGCTCAGCAGCATCTAGCTCGTCGCCTGACTGAAAAATGGCCTCGTTCTGGAGCTCGGAGGGATCTAGTTCGGGTCGTGGCCCAACGGCAGTAGAGTTGAGGCATCTGCGCTTATTCAGCTTCTCTCGCGGGTACGGATCTTCTCTTAAACGTTTTCTACTCTTGAGTGCAGAGACATTCAAGAGTGTCAGTAAACGCGTAGTCGGGGTGTTTGCATCCTCTGGATCCATGAGATTGATAGAACAAGTCAAAAACATATACGCGACTGTGTTTTCCTTGTGTCACGTGACTCTCACACCATACGCGTCGGTGAAAGCTGCCGCAGTTGCTCGTCCCTTTTATCCTTGTACAGTCATCATTCCGCCATCGCTGATCGTCGCTTTTCACGTTGTCCAGCATCACGTTCATCAGAAACATACACCTCTTCATGCGCGTTCTTTGTGTAGCGGAGAAGCCTTCCATTGCGAGATCCATCAGTCAGATTTTGTCTGGCGGACGTGTAGAAGCAGTAAGCAGAAATTAATTACCGACCTACTCCCACTTTGAACGTCTTGTTATATACCAGCGTACAACACAGAACCGCTTCATCAAAAATTTCGACTTTGATTACCCCCAGACAAACGCTCACTTCACAGTCACCTCTGTGTCAGGTCACCTCCTTACTCATGATTTCCCTGACGCTTATCGTCAATGGCACTCTTGTGATCCCCTCTCCCTCTTCGATGCCCCCATACACACCATCGTACCAACCGAGAACAAGGCCATAGAGCGGAACTTGATGAATGAAGCGCGTAGTGCGCACACCTTGATGATTTGGACGGATTGTGATAGAGAGGGTGAAAACATCGGATGGGAGATTGTGACCGTATGTCGGAAGGCGAAACCTAATATTCTGGTCAGGCGAGCCAGGTTCAGCGCTATCATACCCCAGTTTGTCTCTATTTATCCTTGTCATGTTCAGCCAGGTTACTAAACCTCTTGTAGGCAAATTCACCGTGCGGCTCAGCAGCCGGTAGACCTCGACCTAGCGCAAGCTGACGCTGTCGAAGCACGTATCTTCCTGGATCTACGTATCGGTGCAGCGTTCACTCGCATGCAAACTTTGGCCCTCCAGAATCGTCTTCCCCAGTTCCGCGAGAAGCGCGAGGTTGTTTCTTATGGTATCAACCTATTCAGAGTGTGTCCGGTGATAGTCTCATATACAGATCATACCCAGGCCCCTGCCAATTCCCAACGCTAGGTTTCGTGGTGCAGAGATATAACCAAGTGAAGGCATTCACTCCCGAAGACTTCTGGCACATCCTCCTCTCTCTAAACCGCCAAATCGACGGGGAAGAGAAGAGAGTCGACTTCACATGGAGGCGTGGACACCTTTTTGAAGTGGACGTCGTGAACGAGATATACGAAGATATCATGGACAATCCACGTGCTCGAGTTACGAAGGTCACGCAAAAGAACACGAAAAAATGGTGTGTCGTCCACTTCCGCCTTCAATTACACCCATTCAATTTACAGGAAACCACTACCGCTGACGACCGTCGAGCTTCAAAAGGCAGGATCGCGGCTCCTCAAGCTAGCACCAAAGAAAGTTTTGGATGTATGTCCATCTGTCAACTTGGTCCGCTTGGTGTCGTTCAAGGGCAGCGCTAGATCGCCGAGAAGCTTTATCAGCAGGGCTTTCTTTCATATCCTCGAACAGAAACCGACCAATATGATCCTCAATTCGATTTCATGACCCTTATAGGGAAACAGACTGTCGATCCTTCCTGGGGGGGATTCGCAACAAGGTGCGTCCGGCCAATCACCCAAAATTCCCTCTGTACAGTTGTTTCGATGTTCACCCTATGCTCACAATGCCACAGCCTTCAGCAGGGTGGCTTTACACCACCTCGCCGAGGTAAAAATAATGATAAAGCTCATCCTCCAATCCATCCCACAGCTCACAACGCCAATCTGACTGGGGATGAAAAGAAAGTATATGATTTCATTACGCGGAGATTCCTTGCGAGCTGCTCGAAAGATGCGGAAGGATCAGAAACGACAGTCGATGTGGTATACGGTGGGGAAGAGTTTTATGTGACTGGTCCGTTCCTCTGCTTATTTCCAAGTGGTCAAAAGGCTCACCGCTGTTGACATTGCAGGCTTGATCATCTTAGCTAGGAACTATCTGGACGTATACCCGTATGACAAATGGACAGGCAAAGAGATCCCGGACTTCAGGGAGGGTGAGGACTTCGAACCCACATCTTGCGAGATCAAAGAAGGACAAACGACTTCGCCTACCTTACTGACTGAAGCTGATCTTGTCACACTCATGGACAAGAATGGGATTGGTGAGTCTCTCAAGGGCGATTAATGACATTCTTGAACCTCGCCTTCGACGACATAGGGACAGATGCAACAATTGCACAGCACATTCAAACTATCATTGACCGAGAGTACGTAATTGAGCGGATGGACGGTGCAACGAAACATCTACTTCCTTCAACACTTGGTATCGGCCTGATCGAAGGGTACAACCAGATCGGATTCGACAGGAGTTTGTCAAAGCCGCAGCTGAGGCGAGAGGTATGCATACTATTACCATTTACTCTTTTTTCCGCTCCACAATCTTCTGTCCCGCGCGGCTCCCTGATGCATACAGCAGTGACTTAGCGGCGATAAATGTTCCCATCTCTGACAAAATTTTTGACAGACGGAACGAAGCATGGTTCAGGTGTGCGAAGGCGCCAAAACAAAGAATGAAATGCTCGTGCAGAGCATTGAGCAATATAAAGACATGTATGTCATGGCCAAGAGGGAGTTTGACAAAGTCGTTGAGGTGAATCTGCTCGCTTTGTTGCTCCCCTTTGAGTGACATGACTGTACTCCAGAGCGTGCGACGATACATTGAAGGAGCTGGGGCACGCGGTGCAGCCAACGGCGAGGGAAACGGTGGCCCGGGTAGGGGTGGCGGCGGCGGCGGCGGCGGCGCTCCGCGAGGCAGAGGACGAGGACGAGGGAATGACCGAGGTGACAGTGATGACGGTGATGGTGCACCTCCCGCGGGTGGCCGTAGTCGCGGGCGTGGTACAGCCTCTCGTGCACCGCGGAGGCCACCCCCTCCGCCCAGTAATGTTGACGGTAAGCCATGCTTGTTATCGCTGCCGGAGGTCGCCGACCCTATTTGTCCCAGACATCAAACCACCACAACCGAGGCCCCGGAGTTCTTTACGCGAAACGGTACCCCGGGCTGGCCCCTCAAACCACCCTTCGTCAAGCCGACTACCCAAATGTGACTGTGGAATTTCCGCAAGTAAGAAACGAGTGACGCAGAAATCAGCTCGTGAAGGGAAGGAGTTCTATGCATGTGCCCAAGACGCCTGTGGATTCTTCAAGTGGATCGAGGGTGAGCATGATAAAGAGGGTCAGGGTGGTGGTACAGGACCTACACCACTCATACCTGCGAAGCGCGCCATTGGTGCTAGCCGTTCAGTAAGTTGTATTCATCTCAGTATCGAAATCCGAAGACGAAAATCGGACATGATCAGGATCAAGCCGTAACACCAGCGCGTCAATGTAGATGTAAGGAAGATGCCGTTCAACGTACAGTTACAAAGGAAGGAGCCAATAAGGGGCGTCTTTTTTGGGGGTGTGCAAAAGGCAAGGATGAAGGATGTGGTTTCTTTGAGTGGGATGATGAGCCCACCAAGTCACCTGGATCGGGACCTCCAATATCGATGTCTACGCGAACAATTAGCCACAACGACCCACCTTCCAGCGGCAGGTGCTTCAAGGTGGGTAATAATCAAGACTGGATTCCGTTGACTGACGAGTTGTCGTTTGGCAGTGCGACCAAGAGGGGCATTGGGCTTCCGGTAAGCTGTCTTGCTTGAAGGTCCACGAAGTCCTAACGAGCAATAAAATTGGCCGCTTTAACCTCAGCATGCCCAAATGGTGGAATGCCGAACCGGTCCACAAGCCATGGAGCACCAAGACCCGATAACACATCAGCGGCGTGTTTCAAGTGCGGAGAAAGTGGCCACTTTAGTAACGGTAATGTATTTGATTCCCTTCGAGGTTTGCAGCAATCCCCTAAAGCGAACTCCAAACTCTTGAACAGTTTGTCCTCGTGGGGGAGGCACTCGGCCAGCCTCTAGAGTCATGGGAACTAAAACGGCCGGAGGTGGCGCGACCGCGGGTGACGAGTGTTTTAAATGCGGTCAGACAGGGCATTGGACATCAGGTATTTGATACTTCTATTCCTTTGGAATATACGAGCTAACTGGCGGATGAAGATTGTCCAGAAAATGGCGTACCATCTAAGCGTCCTAGATCATCTTCAACAAGGGGCGGTAAGACATCTCGCACGCGAGGAGGAGGCACCCGCGGTACGGGGACTAAGCGAGGGGGTAAGAAGAACGCGAAGACCAAAGGTGGAACGTTTGGTGCCCCTGACGATTTCTGATTCTTTTCAGTCAATACGCGGTAGCGTGACAATCACCCAGTTATCTGACTTTTTCTGCCCATTTCATATCAATCGGAAACAAAGCTACCGGTCAGCTTCGACTCTTGGAACGGTTCTGGTTTGATGTCACCAGAAGATGCTGACTGAAAATCAACATCGAGTCCGCTAAAGTGATCGTGCGAGGCGAAGATGACGGCGGCAAATCACGTTGGTGATTTCAATCATCTGAACTCCGAATAGCATCAGCCAGCTGGTGCTAGAGTCTTCGAAATTCATCTCATGCACTCCAGGTGGGGCTACAGGTCAATTGGATGTCACTGGGTTACACCAGTACTTTTCACCACGTGACTTGAACGACCGATAAGACTCATCCAGAGTGTAATAATCATGTTTGACAGACATCCCTGTGACTTTGACAGCGCGAGTAGTTGTCAGCGTACATGGCCTGAAGCGACCATGACAAATCCATGGTCCAAAGGCTGATTACAAAAGCATCAGTGCATGAGAGCCTAAGCTATAGAAAAAAATAAGACATCAAGCAAGTACTACCTGAAGGCCTGACGAACCAGACGAAATCTTGTCGTCGCTAATGTCACAGCCACAGACGTCGACCTGACATTCCGTGTCAACATTTCACAGGGGCTGTCGAGTCGGCAGCAATGGTTTCTACCTGCCAGCAGCACTCCCCCATCTTTGGTTAATGGTGACATTAACTGGAGCCGAGCGCTGAGGGACGTATGATAAAGAGGGCCATGGACCGACAAATTAAGTATTCGCTGGACGACTACTTACACAATAGGTGTCACGTTATGGTCCCCCATGCAAGGGTATAGTAAGCCAGGGAAGCGACGTCAAGCATCAAGTTTTCTGCTTCCCCTCACCCTCCTTTGCATTTTCAACGTCGCGGACGAATATGCCTCCATCGACTAGGGCCAGTGTAGATACGGACGCTGTCGATAATGAAAAGGATGTTGCCGTCGTCGATGATGCTGGGGATGTCGTGGAACTCAGCCCTGCAGAGCGCGCTAGGCTACTGCGGAAAATAGATTGGCATCTCTTGCCTGTAGTTTCTTTGCTATACCTTCTTTCGTTCCTGTGAGTTTCCGTGAATGTCTAGCCCGTCTTGGGTCTGATTGATGTTTTGCTCTGCAGGGATCGTTCGAATGTCGGCAAGTATCGTCCTACATCTTTACATGAGGTCACAGGTCTTACGCCATTTCCTAGGCAACGCTAAAGTCGCGGGTATGTCGACTGACCTGCACCTCGTTGGACTCAGGTATAACACTGCTGCTGCTGTCTTCTTCGTGCGGAATTCCCTCCTTCCATTTTTGAAGCATGACCAATGATCTCTCAGGTTCTATACAGTCTCGCGGAGGTCCCTTCGTAAGTTGGAGCGGCATATTATCATCAATAAAATAACCTTCGCACAGAAATATCATCCTCAAGCTCTTTCGACCATCCAGATGGAGTATGACGATCATCCTTCTCACATAGCTTTCCCCTCTGACCGAATTTGGTAATGCAGTACCTACAATCATGGTTGCATGGGGTCTGGTGATGACGCTTATGTGCCTTGTGAACACCTACCATGGG